>JASDQU010012080.1:32032-63292 GCA_032191745.1 Picea mariana
AGTAGGGAATTGGGTGTTTTTAATACTACAACCATACAAACAGATGTCCCTCAAGCAAGCCAAGAAGGATAATAAATTATCACCAAAGTAATATGGCCCTTATAAGGTGTTGCAAAATATTGGTACTATGGCATACAAATTAGAGTTGCTTGCATCTTCACGAGTACACCCAATTTTCCATGTTTCATGTTTAAATAAGGTTATAGGTGACAAGATCCCAGTTCAAACTATATTTCCAGAACTTTACGAGGAAGGAAAAATCATATTGGATCCTAAAGCCATCACTGGCACAAGAATTTGCCAGGTGAGGAATAGATCCATTTCAGAGTATCTCATTAAATGGAGGAAACTATCGGCTGAAGATTCCACTTTGGAAGATGAGTATTTTATACAGAATCATCCAGAGTTACTCAAGTGTTGCAGAAAACACTTGTCTCAAGGGGAGGGACATGTTAAGCCCGAAATAGTGGCTCATTGCCACTCAATTGGGACATATTATATCAGTAATGTTATTTTATTTATGTCAGCTTTAGGCCATTAGTTGTAATTATACCTCCTAGTCTTTTATATATACCAAGGAGACATTTTCATTTTGAATCATCTTGTAATTGTACATTTATGTGGGCATAAGGAGGTTTCCCCCTCGAAGAGGCTTATTATCTGAATTTATCTCTTTTTCAAGGCGTTGAGTACTTATTCTGAGGTTTTTCTATGTTATAGTGATATTTGGTTCTTAACACTGTGTGTCCACTATATGATCAATGGAGGATTGTTCCATGCAATCAAGATTGATCTTAGTTGGTTTCAGTTGTTCTACGATCTATGAGGTGTTCAATAATGGTGGAAAATATGGCCGAAAGAGCTCCACATTGAAAATTGGGTGTAGGCCAAGGAAGGGTGGAGTGTTGACCTCAAAATCATTGCTACCAACAACCTTGTTGATAGTGTAAGGCCCATAGTGAAGTGGGAAGAGATTTCAACGGGGCCATGTGAGACGCTCCTTCTGCAAATTTAACCAAACTTTGTATCCAACCTGAGATTGGTACAGTACCCTGTGTTGATCATGGTGTTGCTTGTACTTAGCATTGGATTTCAGCAGAATCTCATGGACCTATTGGCAGATGTGATGAATACGCTCAATTAATATGGTGTATTTGTCTGTCTCAGACTGAACATGGGAAGAGTCTGTCTGTGTGGTGGCAAGAGGAAGTGAAACATCAATGGGACCCAAGGGTTGGAATCCCAATACCACCTGAAATGGGCTATGGACAACAGAGATATGGAGATCCATGTTGTAATTGTGTTGAACATAGGGGTGACTCTCATCCCATGTACATGGATTCTTAGAGTTGAACATGCTCCTTCACCTCGAGCATGAGTGACTTCTTGGATTGACATTTTTTAGTGTTGTGCCAAGAGATTTTATGGTAGTCACACCATTTTCCCATCTCCTTCTTCATCTTCTCATTTCCCTTCTTATGTTGTGGCTTAGGCTAGTTGTCCTGAGAACAACCATCTCAACTCAGTCCCTTGTTGTGTGGGTTGGGGCCACCTTTTCCTACTTTGGCTGTGAGGAGTTTGCAAATCAAAACTCTCGCCTCTTCTAGTTAAATTTCTTCTCAATCTCGAAAACGTATCTATAAGTCATGCCAAATGAGGTGATGTCCAGAAACTCCATTTATGTTTGAATGTATCTATGCAAACAACTGCGGTATTGGATCACCACATGATGCTCATAGTCTTTGATATCGAGTTTGGTGTGCATGGTATGGAAAATATTGATGAAATATGGTACTTTCTGTTCCCTTTCTTGACGCAGGGTGGTCCATCTGGTGTACTGGTCCTCGTAGCTTCCAACAGGGTAGTATTATTTTTTGATGGCGTCCGGGAAGGAATCCCATATAGGGGCCACCACAAATATTTCAAATTCCTCTACGAACCTTTGGTCAGAGTAAGTATCCCATGAGTCCTTAACATGGGGGACACACTTAAGGAGTGAAAAAGTAATATTTTCCCTATCGAAAAAATTGTGGACGAAAAAATACCCTTTGAGAAGATTTAACCACTTATCTATAGCATCTGCATCTATCAGTCCTTCAAATAATGGAATATCAAAATTTAATTGTACCTTGAAGTGGGTTGCATGGCCGCTTGATGAGGATGCTTCTCCTATGGGTAGTCATCAAAGGATATGCACAAAGTTGTCCATAATTTTGTTCCTTTGTCGCACGAGGGCTTCCTCGAGCAACATTTTAATAGGATCTCATGCTCCATCATATTTCTTTTTTTCCCCCATGGGTTGTTATTGAGCTTGAAATGACCGATATTGCAACGAATCGATTGGTTTGAGTCCCAACTTCTTTTACACTGATCTTGTCGGGGAAATACACGAAGAAAAATAAATGAAGAGTAGACCGCTTTGATACTAATGATCTCAATTTAGGAGCGGAACAAACTAATTAATAGAATGAATACAATAAACACAGAGATATGAACAATAATACAGATATCCAGTGAAAAATATGTTCTATTGAATACATGATAATAGATTGAAAATGTAAAACTGCAGAACTAAAACACTTGGTTGAATGGTGGTAGCTATCTCTAATAAGAGATGTGGCTACTGCGTGCATATGTCTGAGAAGAATGATTACAATGAGGCTCTATAGGCATTTGTATTAATAGTAGTGAATTCCAAAACCCTAGACATCCAAAAACCTAACCCTAGGAGGTGAAACGCCAAAAGTCATGTGGGCCCCTATGAGTAAGTTGGTACCTCAACTTCCCAGGGTCGTAACTTTTGCATATGACCTCTCTTTTACACGCGTGATATCCCGTTGGAAAGGTCTTTAAGAGAACTACACATTTCATCGTCAAACTATGACTTCATCTACAATTTAACTGTGGTGAGCCAAAAAAACATAGTTTAGGGCTCCAAAACGGCCCTAGAAGTACAACAAGATGTGTTGAAATGAAAACATACAAAATAAGCCAATTGGATTAGGTTAGAGGCCACCAGTATCTACCTAGAAGATGTGTAGGGATTCATAAAACCCTAGAAGTGTATAACCCATAGTTACAAAGAAGTACATAAGAACGTGATGAGCTAAAAATGGACAAGAGGAGCAAGTTGGAATAGGTGGGTGGCCACCAATATCCACCTCGATCAATTCACCCCAGAATTTTACATGATTTTATAGTATCCATGATGCATAGGTCATATCCTTTTGGATATTCTTGAGTTCTCATACACTCTCACATAGAGTGCATATCATCGAGTAGGAGCCAATGTTACCCCCCCTCCAGGGGTGAAACTTTTAGATACCTAGAGAGGGTGTCATGTTGTTGATTGCATGAGGTGTCAGGCTCCTATTCGTTGATCCAAATATACTTATTCATATATATCTATCAGATTATTGATAACTATCTCAACTATGGTGTGGCGCATATTTTTCACCACTCCTAAGATGGAAGATGCACATGTGGTAGGGTTCTCAGTTTGTTGCATATGAAATTCCATGTATCGATGCTTTCATATGACATTCTATGTATAAATGCATGTTTGTAATTGATGATATAACTTCTTAACTCGTCATAAAGTGGTAAACACATAACGATTTTTTTTTCCATTTCATAATGCTATATGGTTATATTACTTTCCTCGTAATAACTTCAGGAACATATTTTTATGTTAGAAGTGTGTTGTTTCTTGGGTAACCTATGTCATTTGGTTTCTAGGCTAGATAGAATTATCAACATCCCAATTGTAATAGCCACTTTCAACCTTATTATTCCATTCATTCCATTCAAATAAAAAAAACAGATCATCTTGGTCATGTATGATTTGTCAAAGTTCAAAAGGAAAGGTCAAATCTAAAATCTTGAAATAAACAAAGCCACTAAGGCTAAGAGGTAAATAACATAATTAAAATCCAATCATTAATCTTGAATAATGTCCCTTACTATGAGGAAAATGCCCCTATCCCTAGTTTGTCTATGAATATCTAAATAAAAGGGACCTTTTCAATAAAGTGAACATTCAAAGAAAAAAGTTGAACGGGTAGGAGGAAACAACATTGAGGATGGTAACTCAATGTAGAGCTCCCTCAAGAATGAATTTATAAAGAAAAATCCTAGCTAAATAAATTTGTATGAATAGTTGAATGAATAATATGACCTCTACATGTCTTATACTCTAAGATTCATCATATGAACCCATTACCCTTCCCCTTTCATCATTATCAATCATTATTATCACATGGATTTTACCTAGATACTTGGGAAATATGGGTGTCTAAGGATTTGACATATGTGTGAGGGTCTACGTTGTTCCCCTTGGTAAGACTTAGGAAAGTACTAAAGCTAAACCCTTTGTTATGATGTGTTGAAGTATGTCATTAGGTGTTACCAATTAATGGCTTGCTAAGAGGATAGGCCCATCTCTTCGAGTAGGTGATATATATTGGGATGAGTGTAGACTTCTTAGACCATTCCTTGGATGGAGGAAGTAAAAGTTGGAATATTTGACTTGGCTTGGGTCATTTATGTGCACACTAACACTTTTATTGAGGGACACACATCCCTTGGATTCTACTTGGTACTTGCATGTGATTTTTATATTGTATATGACCTTGTTCTAAGAGGGACATTGTACCTTGTGATATTGTATTTGAGATTTTCTGAGAGGCACATTATACCTTGAGAGCATTTTATTGGATTATTCTATTATTGGTTTAACTTTACTAAGGTTTTACCAAGAAAATGGTTTTGGATTTCGTTGATTAGAGATAACACATGTTTTTACATTATAAGTGAAGAGGATTCTCAACTATAAAGGGAAAAGTCTTCCTCCATTTAAAATCATTGGAGATTAATGAAAAACCAGGCGATTGAGGTTTATTGTGCATCTACTTCTCTTTGTGTGATGTTTTGTAACATTTTCAAGGGTCAATTAATTTATTTAATACCGCTTTGAAGGACAAGGAAAAAGAAGTGATTTGGTGCTCTTCTTGGAAGGGTTCTAAAATTTCTTACTAATGCATTAAGGAAGGGCATCATAAGGGCTCTTTTATTACACTTGGTCGATATGGATTATGTTGAGAATGAAATGAAGGAATAGATACAACAATGAAACACACATAGATATTGCACGAAACACAATAATAAGGTTGAACTCAGATTCTAAATAGAATGGTGGTAGATTAACCCTAAAAATAGAGGGTCATTTGCAAGAAGTTGATTACAAAGAGGCCAAAAATGTCTTTTAAGATAAATCATCAATGAGAAAACCCTAAACATAAAAAAACCTAACCATAGAAGATGAAACACCAAAAGGTTTGTGGGCCCTCATGTGGTTAGTTGATACTTCCCCGAGTGTAAATTTTTCATACAATATCAATTTGGGGAACTAGGTAACCTATCAAAAAGGTCCATTCTTGAAGTACACATGTTGAATTTTGTAGTACATTCCTTTGGCTAAATTAGCACCAAAAAACTATAGTTTAGGGCCTCAAAATAACCCTAGAAATTTGGGACTCAAAAATATGTCGAAACACTCACAAGATGTGGAACCATTGAACTAGTGGAATAGGTGGGTGACCACCCAGATCATAGGCTCATCTTTAATTTCACTTTGTCTAGCAGCCAAAAAAACCCCTTATGGGTCAATCCTCCCTATGAGCCTTGAAGAATTCCTTCAGTCCCTAGGTGGTGCTTGAGGGGTAATCCTATGGGTACCCTTCAACACTATCCTTCATAAACCCTAGAACTCACATTGAGGTAAAGTGGTGATCCCATTGGCCCTTTAAGGAACTAGTCTTCTTCTTGAACCATCATCTATTTGTTGAGTTATATTTCATTATGCATCTTTGTAAAAGGGTTTTGTTTTTTAGCGGTGAAATAACTCCTTAAACTCCTCAAATTACCTCTAATTGCCTTGGGTCATCACCTCTTTGTGTTGGTATATTGGTTAGTCTCTCAATGGTAGAAACCTTTGTATATCCTTACAATGGTATCATGTACCTACTTGTACGATCTTTCGTTCATCTATGACTAGTTCCATATTCTTCATGCCATATTGATGAACCATGATGTGATTAATTCAAATGTTGAGATACACCTTGGTGATTCAATTCACTCCATAGATACTCCATGTGTAATGTTTGTTTATACATGATTATATAACCCCTTGGCATGTCATAAAGTTGTGGTTTCCATACAAGGGTTGACTAGGATGTCATAGCATACAAGTTTTCTCACTTGCTGAGTGTTACGATGGGAAACATGTTTTTGGTTAGAAGTATGACCCTCTTCTAAAATGACTCAAACTACTTGGGTGTTTAGACTAGGTACCTCAGTCCATATCCTAATCACACTAAGAACTTTCAATTTCCATAAATATCACTCATTCTCATCCATAATAAAAATAGTTGCATTTGTCATGCATGACTACTCAATGGTCAAAAGGAAAGGTAGAAATCATGAAAGCCTAATTCAAATTAAGATATGAAGGATAAAGAGGTGAAGAGAAAAGTCAAAAGAAATAAAGTACAACCATTTCACTATGGTATCCCCTTAAAAGTTTTAAGAGAAAAATGTCTATCTAAAGAAAAAATACTAAAAAGAAAAGAAAGGGAAAGTGTGTGAAAACCAATGTAGTAAGGCTCATCTAGAAGGATATTGTAAAAAGCTCCTAGATAAAATAAAGTTAGAGCCACAAAAAACTTAAAAGATTGACCTATACATGTCTAGGACTTTGAGAGTCATCACATAAACATTCCCTCCTTCCATTCCATGGTTTATCTCACTAAATTGTCTATCCTCCCCCTAGAAAACCTAGGAAATATGGGTTTTTCTTAGGAGTGGGATTATTTAAAACTATTAACACTATTAAGTTGTTAGACCTGTCATCCTTGGTATATATTTCACAATGGAGTGTTATTGGACCCATTGGACACATGGAGCACCCCCTTTCTATTGGATCACATGTTTAATATATCAACTTTAGAGGAAGGGAGAATTGCATCTTAAAACGTGATTTATTTCATTAATGGAGCAAGATGTTGAGGTAGTTTGACCATTTTTACCCACTTCTAAAGGGTTGTAGCATGAAAATTATTATTTTATTATGATTAGACTTTTTCTAAGGAAGAAAATTATTATTTAACCTTGTCTAAGAAAGATAATTAATGGTTAAGAACATGTGTTTCCTCCTAAGAGGTCACAAGTTCAAATCGAGAGGGAGGTAGGTATGTAAACCTCAGTAGAGTTTACCAGTCAAATATTGGGCAAAGGGAGTCCCTTGTCCCAAAAACAAAGGGGTATCATACACCAAATTTGGTGTGGCTTGGCCATGACCTTAAAAATAGATTAAATTAAATTAAATTGTAAGAGCATATTCAAATATTATTTTGATAATGGTTCAATGATTTTAATGAGGTTTTGTAAATGGTTTAGGACTTCCTCTTCATCTATAAAAAGGAATGAAAACTCTTACTAAATCTCCTGTTTATTGTTTAGTTGGATTTAATTTTTATTTGATTTTGTAGGGCGGTTCTGCAGAAATTATTTGGATTTAATTTTTATTTGATGGTGTAGCGTGGTTCTGCAAAAAATGGTATGAGGTTTTTTACTCATTGTTCGTTTTAATTTAAACTTATTAGAGGAAAAGATAATTAAATTTATTTGAAAAAAAATTCAGTATGTGTTAGATTGTTTACATATAACTGGTAAATCACCTTTAACCAAGAAGCCCTAGCTATCCCATATCTGTGCTTTTCCTAGTCCATGGTGAGGGAAGAACCCCAATCCACTGTCTGTCCATGGTGAGAACTCTTATTAATAAACCATATTTAAATTGACTCCTCATCTAGGCTACCTTTTTCTTTAATTTCTTCCCATCTAGGTGACCTTTTGAATTTTCGAGTCACTTTTAATTTTTTAGGTTATTGCAAAATTTTACAGTGCCATTTTTAACCAGCGATCTAAAGGTTTAAAAAACCTTTGTGTCATGATAACATATCTTAAACCCTAGATCATTTTGTTGTAGGTTAGATCTACATAGTTGAGACCAAAACTCAAATATTTCATTGGGTTACATTCATGTTGCTTGAAAAACATCAATATATTAATCAGTACAGTCGAAATATGAGTTTGTATGAAGTCAAATTGACCAATATTTTAGATAAAATCCCAAACATTTCCAACGAATCGAAACGTCATTATATCTTGTCATGAGCGCTGAGTCTTTTCATTATCTCTTTTTTTGAGGTCAGACATTACAAATCGACAATAATGATGGACTCTATTACATCTATCTTACCAGAAAATTACTTGACATTTCACAAGTGCACTGTAGTTATGTGACAAACAAACTAGAAAACAAACAAACTTAATCAAGAAATCCAAACAAGTCACATAAACACACTTGAAATAAAAATTGAAGGATAGTTACGTGACAACCAGACCAAAGGAAAAATATTAACGATATAGATTAATCAAAGACCTATGGTATTAGACAATCCATATATAATTTCAAAATTATGACAATTGCAAAGTTTTCCTAGTTTACAAAGATCATTGTGGGTCATAGGCACTGCAATCGGGGATGTTAGCACTCTGTAATTTGCCTAAGGCTGCTGAGGCAATCACAGAGGTAACCTCGAACCGCTTCGAGTCTTGGATCTAGCCCTCCAAGACTAAGAGAGGGATCTCTCTGTTAAATTTAACTTGGTTTGTAAGGAATGGATTTTAGGCTAGCTATAAAAGCAAGGAAAATATAGAGTTTTTTATTTTGAGATGGTTACTTTGGGATAGCAAGGAGGGCCATTGGGCAAATGGGGTCTGTGTTTAAAAGCGATTCATATCTCGGATCTGGACAAGACTGTCACACAGGGAAAGGTAGCAGAAACATTGGATCGATTTAAGTTTTGATGGCGTGGATTAGAGGAAGAAGTAGGGGAGGTAAAAACCAGGCACAGGAGCAACTAAGAATTCCTGAAATAAGATTTTAGAATATAAACATAAAGATTACCTCAAGCTGAGAGGAAAAGTATCTGCTGATAAATTCTGCCTCTATTACTTTCCTTCTGGTAATAAGAACCGAAAACAAATTGTAAAGAAGACAGGAAAAACATTAACAGAGAAAAACACCACCAACATTTCTACACAGGAATCCTGTGAACAGCATGCTCATTTCTGAAAATGATCATCTGAATATTACAATAATATAATCTATCCATACACAGCCCATACTCCAGCAAAGAAATGAAAATTACAGGTCTGTACCTCTCACACAGGTCGAGCCTCTCCTATTCTGCCTAGTCGAACCCTCTCTCTGCCTTTTACAGCTCTATATATAATAAAAATCCCACCCAGCCCTCAAAGATTCGGGCTTAACTCTGTTTTCTGAAAATAGAAAAAATTGCCAAGATCTACACATGTCAATTTCCATCTAAAACAAATCGATTAGTAAACTAAAAGGAGATTTACAATTGTAATAGCTGCCTCGACATCTGGCATATGGGAGGATGTTTTAAAATTCGCTGGCGAATAGACTGAACACTGGAGGTTTTGTTGGAGACTAGCTGGAAGCTCTCATTTGCCAATTGTTGAGTTTTCCTCTAGAGCCTGGGATTGCTCTACCACCTGTGTAACTGTTCCCTAAATATGTGGATGATACTGTTGAAGTCGGGTTCCCTATTTTCCACATGTCTCAGTCAATGACTAGAGCTGGGATATTTTGCGAACGAGTAGGGATCCTTCCAAATGATACTATGACACTTGTATAACAACTTTTGAGTGTACCCTCCACGGTATTATAGGAGTACAAAATTCACCAAACCATACCCTGGTCATGTCTGACGATCTATTTGTGGAGGTACTTGCACATTAGCTAGGCTTGCCGCCATTGCAGCTGCTAATTGAGAAACATTTGAATGGCCAGAATTTACATTGAGCATTGGAATTGCAATGTGAGTTGCCTGATTGTTTCTTGTATGATCTTGGGATAAGGATGAGTTCTCCACGCCAATATCCATTGCATTTGTGGAGGTTGGTTCTTGTTTCTCTGGCGAGTTATCATCTGTCGTAGGACAGGTGCCTTCAATTTGTAAACCACTTGTGTGCCCAGGGGTGATTTAGGTTGGCAGAGAGTCCTCCATATTAGCATCAACAGGAGGCAACACTTGTGACTCTTGTCCCAGCAATTGCATTTATGGAGCTACAAATAGATTATCATACTTTCAACTACCAGAGGTAGAAAAATCTTTCAAACTGGCTGCAATAGCAGCCATCAATTCTGGATCTTCATAATCTAACGTGTTTTGCATACAGTCAAAAGGTCTGCCAAATGAATTTGGATAGTAACTCTGAACTTTTCTGGCTCCCCAGGCTAGCAGCTTTAGCAGCCCTCAACTGAGAATTTTCATAATTGGAGCTATCAATGGGTGAAGTTGTCCCTCCCTTCACCTCAGCAGTGGAAAATATATTTGACATAGACTCTTTTTCTTTTTCATGAGAGGCATTGTGTGTTATTGCCATGGATTTGGTGATCCTCTGTGCATCATCAGGAGTAAACTGTTGTTGGCTAAAAGGTTCAAACACAACATGACAATCATCATTGTCGTTAGAGAGCTCTACAGATAGGGAACTCGGTGGCCAAGCATTAGGTCTCTGATCTATATTTGTCTTGGATAAGGAACTTGCATTTTCATTAGAACTAGAATCACTTTCTATGTTTTCATCATCACCATCTGGTTCTGTATCAGAAATTGCATTTCCCAGAATCAATTTCACAAGTCCGTCGATATTGATGCCAATAGCAACGAACATCATCACAAAGTCCATTACAAGCAACCCTTCTCATACATTCTGAAGATGAAGGTTGTGGATTCATCGCCCTCTTTATCCGTTCTCCACAATTTGACACTTCCAATGATGGACTCTATAATTGTCAACCTTGTCAGTAAAGCTGTGATAAATAGTTATGGCCTAACCGTCGGCAGGCCTCTAATGATCAGGAGCTATGCTGGTGTTTATTTCCTTCATCACCTTTTGAAAGAAGGGCCATGATCATCATGGTCGCTATTCCCGTTGGTAAGACACAAGTACGCATGGATCATTTCATGCAGTAAAGTGTTCCTGGAATCAGTACTTGAACGAAACTTTAATAATGGTTCTGAAAGGCGTATAGCACAACCACCCATTTTCATATAATGGCAAACGCCTGCATAGTAGCCTTCTCTGCATGCGTGTTCCTCTGCATGACACCTTTACACTGGTTTCAAACACCTGGCAGAGGGTTTTAAATGCTGTGTTTTATATTTTTTTGATTCTCTATGGACAAAATTCCACATTCGCGTGGTGAACTGAACATTTAGCGTTTAAATAAACCAACAGTTACAAGCTATGTCAATGAAATGAGCCCGAGGCTTGGTCTTTGGGGTTTGGTGTTGGCGCTGGCTTTGGCTTGTGGGTTTGTTGTTGGTGCACGAAAAGGTCTAACTCTTGGTGTTGAGTGCGCTTGAATGGATGGCCCTAGGCCAATATAACTTTTGCCATTTTTTTTGTCAAAATAGTTATGTTTTGATAAACCTAACCAAACTCTGCACAAAGGCCGAGGGGCAAATTTTTTCTCATTTCCCCAAAAATAAATTATAGAAACCCAACCTTACATTTGGCCCACAAAAGTAAAATTTTTTTCATTCAAACCACTTCACAAATTTTTGCCAAAATGCACCAGAACTTGCTTTGAACTTCGCGCGCATGTACTCATTGTATGCTTTGTCAATGTCGGGCGCTTTCCTCCACCTTCGCCATGCATCGTGAGCGAACACATATGCCTTGTCATCTTGAAGCATCATCAAGGCTCTGAAATCTGGATTCTTTAGCAGTGAAGTCGCTTGCGATCTTTGAAGCTTGGGATCTTGAACAATGGAGTCGCCAGGTGAATGGTACAGACTTCATGTGTTTGGCTTGTGTTCACCATCAGAAGTCAAAACTGAACATGAAGTGCAGCTCTGGAGAAGGTCCCCAGCGGAGTCGCCAAAAATGTTAGCACTCTGTATTTTGCCTAAGGCTGCTGAGGCAATCACAGAGGTAACCTCGAACCTCTTTGAGTCTTGGATCTAGCCCTCCAAGACTCAGAGAGGGATCTCTTTGTTAAATTTAACTTGGTTTGTAAGGAATGGATTTTAGGCTAGCTATAAAAGCAAGGAAAATATAGAGTTTTTGATTTTGAGATGGTTACTTTGGGATAGCAAGGAGGGCCATTGGGCAAATGGGGTCTACGATTAAAAGTGATTCATATCTCGGATCTAGACAAGACTGTCACACGGGGCAAGGTAGCAGANGATGGGGTCTACGATTAAAAGTGATTCATATCTCGGATCTAGACAAGACTGTCACACGGGGCAAGGTAGCAGAAACATTGGATCGATTTAAGTTTTGATGGCGTGGATTAGAGGAAGAAGTAGGGCAGGTAAAAACCAGGCACAGGAGAAGCTAAGAATTCCTGAACTAAGCTTTTAGAAGATAAACATAAATATTACCACAAGTTGAGAGGCATAGTATCTGCTGATAAATTCTGCCTCTATTACTTTCCTTCTGGTAATAAGAACTGAAAACAAATTGTAAAGAAGATAGGAAAAACATTAACAGAGAAAAACACCACCAACATTTCTACACAGGAATCCTGTGAAAAGCATGCTCATTTCTGAAATTGATCATCTGAATATTACAATAATATAATCTGGCCATACACAGCCCATACTCCAGCAAAGAAATGAAAATTACAGGTCTGGACCTCTCACACAGGTCGAGCCTCTCCTATTCTGCCCAGTCGAATCCTCTCTCTGCCTTTTATAGCTCT
This sequence comes from Picea mariana, assembly GCA_032191745.1. NCBI lineage: Eukaryota > Viridiplantae > Streptophyta > Pinopsida > Pinales > Pinaceae > Picea > Picea mariana. Next base: position 44,901 of record JASDQU010012080.1, read on the forward strand.
ATATATAATAAAAATCCCACCCAGCCCTCAAAGATTCAGGCCTTAACTCTGTTTTCTGAAAATAGAAAACAGTTGCCAAGATCTACACATGTCAATATCCATCTAAAACAAATCGATCAGTAAACTAAAAGGAGATTTACAATTGTAACAGCTACCTCGACATCTAGCATATGGGAGGATGTTTTAAAATTCGCTGGCGAATAGACTAAATGCTGGAGGTTTTGTTGGAGACTAGCTGGAAGCTCTCATTTTCCAATTGTCGAGTTTTCCTTTAGAGCCTGAGATTGCTCTGCCACCTGTGTAATTGTTCCCTAAATATGTGGATGATATTGTTGAAGTCGGGTTCCCTGTTTGCCACATGTTTCAGTGAATGACTAGAGCTGGGATATTTTGCCAATGAGAAGGGATCCTTCCAAATGATACTATGACACTTGTATAACAACTTTTGAGTGTACCCTCCACGGTATTATAGGAGTACAGAATTCACCAAACCATACCTTGGTCGTGTCTGATGATCTGTTTGTGGAGGTACTTGTGCATTAGCTAGGCTTGCCGCCATTATAGCTGCTAATTGAGAAACATTTGAATGTCCATAATTTACATTGAGCATTGGAGTTGCAATGTGAGATGCCTGACTGTTGCCTGTATGATCTTGGGATAAGGATGAGTTCTCCACGCCAATATCCATTGCATTTGTGGAGGTTGGTTCTTGTTTCTCTGGCGAGTTATCATCTGTCGTAGGACGGGTGCCTTCAATTTGTAAACCACTTGTGTGCCCAGGGGTGATTTAGGTTGGCAGAGAGTCCTCCGTATTAGCATCAACAGGACGCAACACTTGTGACTCTTGTCCCAGCAATTTCATTTATGGAGCTACAAATAGATTATCAGACTTTCAACTACCAGAGGTTGAAAAATCTTTCAAACTGGTTGCAATAGCAGCCATCAATTCTGGATCTTCATAATCTAGCGTGTTTTGCATACAGTCAAAAGGTCTGCCAAATGAATTTGGATAGTAACTCTGAACTTTTCTGGCTCCCCAGGCTAGCAGCTTTAGCATCCCTCAACTGAGAATTTTCATAATTGGAGCTATCAATGGGTGAAGTTGTCTCGCCCTTCACCTCAGAAGTGGAAAATATATTTGACATAGACTCTTTTTCTTTTTCATGAGAGGCATTGTGTGTTATTGCCATGGATTTGGTGATCCTCTGTGCATCATCAGGAGTAAACTATTGTTGGCTAAAAGGTTCAAACACAACATGACAATCATCATCGTCGTTAGAGAGTTCTACAGATAGGGAACTCGGTGGCCAAGCATTAGGTCTCTGATCTATAGTTTGCTTGGATAAGGAACTTGCATTTTCATTAGAACTAGAATCACTTTCTATGTTTTCATCATCACCATCTGGTTCTGTATCAGAAATTGCATTTCCCATAATCAATTTCACAAGTCCGCCGATATTGATTCCAATAGCAACGAACATCATCACAAATTCCATTGCGGGCAACCCTTCTCATACAGTCTGAAGCTGAAGGTTGTTGATTCACACACCCTATTGCTATCAAACTGTACTATTTTTGAAGAGATCTGCCATTAATAAAGAGGAGGCACTTTACAGGATTCTTGCGTATGTTCACTGGTGATGTCAATCTTCTAAGTTGAATGTTTTTCTTTCTTCGTAATCATTGTGTTTTTCTAGAACTAATATTTATGAATAGTGTAATGTTGTAGGATTTATCTTTGATACCCTATTTCTGATTCTAAAAGATTTTAATGTTTATCTTCCAATATCTTCAATTAAGAAATTCTTAACTGCTTGTTAGTTGAAGTTATTCTTCTTATCTTTTCTTCTGTCCATCATTTTAATTACTAAAGATCCAGTGAGTGTATTGTCTCGCCCTGTGAAGGACTTCTTTGGCATTTCTGGTTGTATCTCATATTTAATTAAATACAGACCCCATAGCCCAATGGATGTGTAAACTGTCTCAACCAATTTATAAACCCTACCAATTTATAAACCCTTTTACAACAAAACATACTTGTTCCTTTTACCTAGCCTAATACCTGAAGTTAAAAACAAAGCTAAATCATATAGAGAGATCCCTCTCTGAAGCTGGAGGGGCTAGATCCCAGCTTTAAAAGCGGTTGGATAAGGTTACCTTTGTAGATTTCTTCTTTTTTCAACCTCTAGGAAATTTACCAAGTGCTAACAGGGGACATGTCACATGATAGTAATATTGCATCAAGCGACCAGTGCAGAAAAATTTCTTTTTTAAAAATATGGATCTACTTCAGATACACCATATATTTCTCATATCTACAAGATATGAAAGATCTAAACTATGGAGGAGTAATAGGAAAGAAAAAAATTAAATCACAAATAAAATATAGAGGCTAGCTAGTAAGGAATTCTAAACTAGAGAAGAATGAAAATTTGTTCCTTAGTGGAGTCGCCAATTTTGTTATAAAGAAATATCACCAGTATGGTAAGTTATATCTCCCTAGGATTTTCCTATTGGTCCTAGACAGATAGTGGGGCTAGAATTCTAGTGGTTTCCCTAAATCTAAACAAGCAATTCCTTTTTATACCAAAAGGGGAGAGAATGTCCTCATATGTCCTAGTTGTTGCATATCTTGAGTTCGAGCTGCAACTCTTTCAACTTGCTTCCTACAAACAAGCAACAAACAAACACCAATTATCTCTTTCTTCTAATAGTGCTATAAATCACTAATCTGATATATATATATTGATCTATTTGTTATGAGAGAAAATATAAACATTTTCAAATGAGATACAAACATATTTAGGGGAAAACCAATGATCTATTAGTTAAAATATAGAAAATACATCAATCATCATACCTTTGGTGTGAATGCATTCCTCTTTTCTCCTCCTTAGCTCTTCAACCAATATAGGCAACATGAATGCAACTAATTTCAATGGAGATGCTCTGTAATTGGATAACATAAATCTAGAGACAATTATTTCTTCTCTTGCTCAAGAATTTTCTTCTGTATATAGATCCTTGGAAGAGACTTGGGATCTCTTCTAGATCTTCTAGAACCAAATGTAGACTTGAATGATGTAAGTTCCTAGGATAATTCCATGAAGAAACAACTCATCCCTCACTTACCTCTTCGTAGCTCTATGAATCTAGAAGGTTGCAGGGATTGTTGCTTGTTTCACTATAGATGACCAATGGCTATTGTCACTGATTGCCTCATGTAGGACCTACAATCACCTTCAAAAATTTCATAAATTTTGAGCTAGATATGTGTCTTGGCACTCATCTTCTGCTAGATTCCCTTTGATCCCTATAGGGTGGAAATTAAGGTTGTAATATACATGATTACAAAGAAGAAATCCATAAGACTAAGCCACTTTGAATTGGTATATGGGATGAATGCAATCTTACCTATCCATTTGAATCTCCCAACATTTTTCAGATGAGAAAGAAGTTTATCAAGCAAGAGTCAATTAATTGATTGAATTGGATGAAAACAAAAGAAATGATTTTGCTCAACTTGCAGGTAGTCAAATTAAAGAGTCAAGAAGTTATTTGATAATAAAACTACTCTATATGTTTTTAACCCAGGTGATATGGTGTTAATGTGGGCAAACAAACATAAAAACTGGAAAAACATGGAAAGTTTGACTCATTGTGGAGAGGACAATATCAAGTAGAGAGTGTAGACAATACTAATTCTTTCAATCTCAATTACCTTGATGGTGAAATGGGAATGAGATAAAACTGTACTATTCTAGTGGAAACTAATGCAATGTTAGCCTATTGCACGAATAATCTTTGTGAGCAATAGATAGAATGCATTTTTTATTTAATTGCATTTGTGTGTTTAATTTCCTTCGTTTCTTGGTTTTCGTTATGCATATTATTTTCCTTATAATAATTCATCATATATGTTTTTCCTACTTTAATTTCAAGTTTCATTTATTTAGCAAATTTTTTTTTAATGCAAAGTAGTGATTTTATTACTATTTGGGATGGTAGATTCATGATCCAGATTTTGGAACGAACTGATTAACAAAATGAAAAAAATAAACACAATGATATGAAGAATAATAGAGATATCCAGTGAACAATATCTTCTATTGAATAAATGAGAATAGGCTGAAACTATAAAACTGCAGAACTGAAACACTTGCTCGAATGGTGGTATCCATCTCTAAGAATAGATGTGGCTACTATGTGCATCGATCTGAGTAGAATGATTACAATGATGATCTAGAGGCATTTTTTATATTACTCCTGAATGCCAAAACCCTAAACATCCAAAAACCTAACTCTAGGATGTGAAACGTGAAAATTCATGTGGGCCCCTATGGGTAAGTTGGTACCTCAACTTCCGAGGGTCGTAACGTTTGCATACGACCTTCATTTTAGGCATGTGATAGCCCATTGGAAAGTTCCTTCAGACAAATAAACATTATAGTTTGACTCTGGTGAGCCAAAAAAACATTGTTTAGGGCTCCAAAATGGACCTCGAAGTACATCAAGATGTGCTAACATGAAAACATACAAAATAATCTAGTTAGATTAGGTGAGCCACTAGTATCCACCTGGAAGATATGTAGCACTTCAAACATCCCCATAAGTGTAGAACCCACATTTACAAAGAAGTACAAAAGAACATGTTGAACAAAAAATAGACAAGAGGAGGCAGTTGGAATAGGTGGGTGGCCACAAATATTCACGTGGAATAATCCTTCTCCCTTAGGAAGCAATGGTCTCTATTGCATAGAGTTCTCCCATCAGGCCAGGAAACTTCTACTAGATTTGGCCCCAGGTGAGACACTTTCCATGGTGTAGGAGATGCCTTGCCTTATCAACTTGATAAAGTTGGATCTGTTGTTGGCGAGTGTCCTTGACCTGTGTGTCCACTATATGATCAATGGAGGATTGTTCGATGCAATCAGGCTTGATCTCAGTTGGTTTCAGTTGTTCTACGATCTATGAGGTGTCCAATAATGCTGGAAAATATGGCCGAAGGAGGTCCACATTGAAAACTGGGTGTAGGATAAGGAAGGGTGGAGTGTTGACCAGAAATCATTGCTACCCACAACCTTGCTAATAGTGTAAGGACCATAGAGAAGTGTTAAGATCTTTCGACAGGGCCATGTGAGATGCTCCTTCTGGAAATGTAACCAGACTTTGTCTCCAACCTGAAACTGGTATGGTACCCTGTGTTGATCATGGTGTTGATTGTACTTAGCATTGGATTTCTATAGAATCTCGTGGACCTATTGGCGAATGTGTTGAATATGCTCAATGAATCTAGTGGCTTTGTCGGTCTCAGACTGAACATGGGAAGGGTATGTCTATGTGGTGGAAAGAGGTAGTGCAACATCAATGGGACCCAAGGGTTGGAATCCCAATCCCACCTGAAATGGGTTATGGCCAGTGGAGATATGGAGAGCCATGTTGTAATTGTGTTGAACATAGGGGCGACTCTCATCCCATGTACATGGATTCTTAGAGTTGTACATGCACCTTCACCTCAGCCACAAGTGACTTCTTGGAGTGACATTTTCTAGTGTTGTGCCAAGGGATTTTATGGTACTCACACCATTTTCCCGTGTCCTTCTTCGTCTTCTCATTTCCCTTCTTGTGTTGCGGCTTGGGCTAGTTGTCCTAAGAACAACCATCTCAGCTCGGTCCCTTGTTGTGTGGGTTGGGGCCACCTTTGCCTACTTTGACTGTGAGGAGTTTGCAGATCCAAACTATTGACTCTTTTGGATAAATTTATTCTTGATATCGACAACATATCTATAAGTTGTGCCCAATGAGGAGATGTCCAGAAACTCTATTTATGTTTGAATGTATCGATGAAAACAAATGTGGTATTTGAGCACCAGATGACGCTCATAGTCTTTGATACCCAGTTTGGTGCGCAGGGTATGAAAAATATTGGTGAAATCTTGTATTGTTTGGTCCCTTTCTTAACGCAGGGTGGTCCATCTTGTGTACTAGTCCTCGTAGCTTCCAACAGGGTAGTATTTTTCTTTGAGGGCATCTGGGAAGGAATCCCATGTAGGGGCCACCAAATATATTTCAGATTTCTCTACGGCCCTTTGGTCAGAGTAAGTATCCGATGAGTCTTTAACACGGGGGACAAACTTAAGGAGTGAAAAAGCAATATTTTTCCTATCAGAAAAATTGTGGACCGAAAAATACCCTTCGAGGAGATTTAACCACTTATCTATAGAATATTCATCTATCAGTCCTTCAAATAATGGAATATCAAAATTTAACTGTACCTTGAAGGGTGTTGCATGGCCTCTTGATGAAGATGATTCTCCTGTGGGTAGTCATCGAAGGATCTACACAAAGTTTTCCATCATTTCATTCATTTGTCGCACGAGAGCTTCCTCGAGCAACCTTTTAATAGGATCTCATGCTCCATCATATTTATTTTTCCCCCCCATGGGTTTTTGTTGAGCTCAACATGACTGATCTTGCAATGAATTGATTGGTTTGAGTCCCAACTTCTTGTACCCAGATCTTGTTGGGGAAATGCACGAAGAAAAATAAATGAAGAGCAGACCGCTCATATACAACTGATCTGGATTTAGGAGAGGAACGAACTGATTAATAGACTGAATATAATAAACATGGATATATGAAGAATAACACAGATATCTAGAGAACAATATGTTAGATTGAATACATGATAATAGGTTGAAAATGTAAAACTACAGAACTGAAACACTTTCTCGAATTGTGGTAGCTATCTCTAAGAAGCGATGTGGCTATTACACACATCTGTCTGAGAAGAATGATTACAATGAGGATCTATAGGAATTTTTGATATTAGTCATGAATTCCAAAACCCTAGACATCCAAAAACCTAACCCTAGGAGGTGAAACTGCAAAAGTCATGTGGGCCCTATGGGTAAGTTGGTACCTCAAGTTCTTGGGGTCATAACTTTTGCATACGAACTCTCTTTTACATGCGTGATATCCCGTTGGAAAGGTATTTAAGAGAACTACACATTTCTCCGTCAAACTCTAACTTTGTCTACAGTTTGACTATGGTGAGCCAAAAAAACATTGTTTAGGGCTCCAAAACGGCCCTAGAAGTACAACAAGATGTGTTGAAATGAAAACATACAAAATAAGCCAATTGGATTAGTTGAGAGGCCACCAATATCCACCTAGAAGATGTGTAGGGCTTCAGACAACCATAGAAGTGTATAACCCACAATTACAAAGAAGTACATAAGAACGTGATGAACTAAAAATGGACAAGAGGAGCGAGTTGGAATAGGTGGGTGGCCACCAATATCCACCTCGATCAATTCACCCCAGAGATTTATATGATTTTATAGTATCCATGATGCACGGGTCACATGTTTGTGGATATTCTAGAGTTCTCATACACTCTCACATAGAGTGCACATCATTAAGTAGGAGCCAATGTTAACCACCCTCCATGGGTGAAATTTTTGGATACCTAGTGAGGGTGTCATGTTGTTGATTGCACGAGGTGTCATGCTCATATTCGTTGATCCAAATATATTTATTAATTTATATCTATCAGATTATTGATAACTAGCTCAACTATGGTGTGGCTCATTTTTGTCCCCACTCCTAAGATGGAAGATGCACATGTGGTAGGGTTCTCAGTTTGTTGCATATGAAATTCCATGTATATGGTTTCATATGACATTCCATGTATCAATGCATGTTTGGACTTGATGATATAACTTCTTATCTCATCATAAAGTGGTAAACACATAACACTTGTTTTTTTCCATTTCATAACGTTATATGGTTATATTACTTTCCTCGTAATACCTCGAGGAACATGTTTTTATGTTAGAAGTGTGTTGTTTCTTGGGTAACCTATGTCACTTAGTGTCTAGGCTAGATAGAATTATCAACATCCCAATTGTGATAACCACTTTCTACCTTATTATTCCTTTCATTCCATTCAAATAAAAAAAACACATTATCTTGGTCATGTATGATTTGTCAAAGTTCAAAAGGAAAGGTCAAATCTAAAATCCTGAAATAAACAAAGCCACTAACACTAAGAGGTAAATAACATAATTAAAATCCAATCATTAGTCTTGAATAATGTCCCTTGCTATGAGGAAAATGCCCCTATCCCCAGGGATGATTTTAAGGATGGAAATTTATTTTAAAAAGTAGAAACCTTGGCGAATCTTACTAATTCTTCATATGCCAACTATAAATGTTTGGCAATAGTTTTGTAATATTCAAATTTCGAAGGATTTTATATAGTTTTTATAAAATTTTGACGATTTTTAAGGTAAAATAATTTTATCCTATAGAATTTGGGCGAATCATTTTTAAAATAGCTAATCTCTTTTTTGGAAAAACCATGGAAAATTAGCCCATGAGCAAAATTTAGCCCCTAAAATCATCCCTACCTATCCCTAGTTTGTTTATGAACATCTAAATAAAAGGGACTTGTTCAATAAAGTGAAAATTCAAAGAAAAACGCTTAATGGGTAGTAGGAAACAACATTGAGGATCGTAACTCAATGTAAAGCTCCCTCAAGAACGGATTTATAAAGAAAAATCCTAGCTAAATAAATTTGTATGAATAATTGAATGAATAATATGACCTCTACATGTCTTATACTTTAAGAGTCATCACATGAACCCATTCCCCTTCCCATTTCATCATTATGAATCATTATTACCACGTGGATTTTACCTAGATACATGGGAAATATGGGTGTCTAAGGATTTGACATATGTGTGAGGGTCTACGTTGTTCCCCTTGGTAAGACTTAGGAAATTACTAAAACTAAACCCTTTGTTATGATGCGTTGAAGTATGTCATTAGGTGTTTCCAATTAATGGCTTGCTAAGAGGATAGACCCATCTATTCGATTAGGTGTTATATATTGGGATGAGTGTAGACTTCTTAGACCATTCCTTGGATGGAAGAAGTAAAAGTTGGAATATTTGACTTGGCTTGGGCCATTTATGTGCACATTGACACTTTTATTGAGGGACACACATCCCTTGGATTCTACTTGGTGCTTACATGTGATTTTTATATTGTATATGACCTTTTTCTAAGAGGGACATTGTAACTTGTGATATTGTATTTGAGCTTTTCTAAGAGGCACATTATACCTTGAGAGAATTTTATTGGATTATTCTATTATTGGTTGTAACTTTACTAAGGTTTTATCAAGAAAATGGCTTTGGAGTTAGTGGATTAGACATAACACATGTTTTTACATTATAAGTGAAGGGGATTCTCAACTATAAAAGGAAAAGTCTTCCTCCATTTAAAATCATTGGAGATTAATGGAAAATGAGGCGATTGAGGTTTATTGTGCATCTAAATCTCTTAGTGTGATGTTTTGTAGCATTTTTAAGGGTCAATAAATTTATTTAATATTGCTTTGAAGAACAAGGAAAAAGAAGTGCTTTGGTGCTCTTCTTGGAAGGGTTCTAAAATTTCTTACTAATGCATTAAGGAAGGGCATCATAAGGGTTCTTCTCTTTCACTTGGTTGATATGGATTATGTTGAGAATGAAATGAAGGAATAGATATAACAACGAAACACACATAGATATTGCAAGAAACAAAATAATACAGTTGAAATCAGATTCTAAATGGAATACAAAACACAACTAGCTAGAATGGTGGTAGATTAACCCTAAAAATAGACGGTCATTTGCAAGAAGTTGATTACAAAGAGGCCAAAAATGTCTTTTAAGATAAACCATCAATGAGAAAACCCTTAACATAAAAAAACTAACATGAGAAGATGAAACACAAAAGGGTCTGTGGGCCCTCATGTGGCAAAAGGGTTTGTGGGCCCTCATGTGGCTAGTTGATACTTCCCCGAGTGTAAATTTTTCATACAATATCAATTTGAGGAACTAGGTAGCCTATTAAAAAGGTCGAGTCTAGAAGTACACATGTTGAATTTTGTAGTACATTCCTTCTGCTAAATTTACCAAAAAAATGTAGTTTAGGGCCTCAAAATAACCCTAGAAATTTGGGACTCAAAAATATGTCGAAACACTCACAAGATGTGGAACCATTGAACTAGTCGAATAGGTGGGTGACCACCTAGATCATTGGCTCATATTTAATTTCACCTTGTCTAGCAGCCAAAAAGAACCCTCATGGATCAATCCTCCCTACGAGCCTTGAAGAATTCCTTCAATCCCTAGGTGGTGCTTGAGGGGTAATCCTATAGGTCCCCATCAACATTATCCTTCATAAACCCTATAGGTCCCCTTCAACACTATCCTTCATAAACCGTAGAACTCACATTGAGGTAAAGTGGTGATTCCATTGGCCCTTTAAGGAACTAGTCTTCTTGTTGAACCATCATCTATTTGTTGAGTTATCTTTCATTATGCATCTTTGTAAAAGGGTTTTGTTTTTTAGCTCTAAGATAACTCCTTAAACTCCTCAACCTACCTCTCATTGCCTTCAGTCATCACTTCTTTGTGTATCTTGGTTAGTCTCTCAATGGTAGAAACCTTTGGATATCCTAACAATGGTATCATGTACCTAATTGTACTATCTTTCATTCATCTCTGACTAGTTCCATATTCTTGATGTCATATTGATGAACCATGATGTGATTAATTCAAATGTTGAGATACACCTTGGTAATTCAATTCACTCCATAGATACTCCATGTGTAATGTTTGTTTAGACATGATGATATAACCCCTTGGCATGTCATAAAGTTGTGGTTTCCATACAAGGGTTGACTAGGATGTCATAGCATACAAGTTTACTCACTTGCTCAATGTTACCATCGGAAACATGTTTTTGGTTAGAAGTATGTCCCGCTTCTAAGATGACTCAAACTACTTGGGTGTTTAGACTAGGTACCTCAATCAATATCCTAATCATACTAAGAACTTTCAATTTCTCTAAATATTACTCATTCTCATCCACAATAAAAATAGTTGCATTTGTCATGCATGATTACTCAAAGGTCAAAAAGAAAGGTAGAAATCATGAAAGCCTAAATCAAATAAACACATGAAAGATAAAGAGGTGAAGAGCAAAGTCAAATGAAGTAAAGTACAACCATTTCACTATGGTCCCTCCCTTCAAAGTTTTAAGAGAAAAATGTCTATCTAAAGAAAAAATACTAAAAAGAAAAGAAAGGGAAAGTGTGTGCAAACCAATGTAGTAAGGCTCATCTAGAAGGATATTGTAAAAAACTCCTAGCTAAAATAAAGTTAGAGGCGCAAAAAACTTAAAATATTGATCTGTACATGTCTAGGACTTTGAGAGTCATCACATAAACATCCCCTGTTTTCCTTCCATGGTTTATCTCACTAAATTGTCTATCCTCCCCCTAAAAAACTTAGGAAATGTGGGTTTTTCTTAGGAGTGGGATTATTTAAAACTAGTAACACTATTAAGTTGTTAGACCCATCATCCTAGGTATATATTACACAATGGAGTGTTATTGGACCCATTGGACACATGGAGCACCCCCTTTCTATTGGATCACATGTTTAATATATCAACTTTAGAGGAAGGGAGAATTGCATCTTAAAATGTGATTTATTTCATTAATGGAGCAAGATGCTGAGGTAGTTTGACCATTTTTACCCACTTTTACAGGGTTGCAGCATGAAAATTATTATTTTATTATGATTAGACTTTTTCTAAGGAAGAAAATTATTATTTAACCTTGTCCAACAAAGATAATTAATAGTTAAGAACATGTGTTTCCTCCTAAGAGGTCACAAGTTCAAATCAAGAGGGAGGTAGGGTATGTAAACCTCAGTAGACTTTACAGTCAAATCTTGGGAAGAGGGAGTCTCTTGTCCCAAAAACAAAGGGGTCTCATACACCAAATTTGGTGTGGCTTAGCCGTGACCTTAAAAATAGATTAAATTAAATTAAATTGTAAAAGCCTATTCAAATATTATTTTGATCATGGTTCAATGATTTTAATGGGGTTTTGTAAATGGTTTTGGACTTCCTCTTCATCTATAATAATGAATGAAAATTCTTACAAAATCTATTATTTATTGTTTAGTTCGATTTATTATTTATTTGATGGTGTAGGGCAGTTCAGCAGAAATTATTTGGATTTAATTTTTATTTGATGTTGTAGCGTGGTTCTGCAGAAAATGGTATGAAGTTTTTTACTCATTGTTCCTTTTAATTTAAATTTATTAGAGGAAAAGATAATTAAAATTATCTGAAATTTTTTTCAGTGTGTTAGATTGTTTACATATAACTGATAAATCCCCTTTAACGAAGAAGCCCTAGCTATCTCATATCTGTGCTTTTCCTAGTCCATGGTGAGGGAAAACCCCCAGTCCATTGTCTGTCCATAGTGAGGACTCTTATTAATAAACCATATTTAAATTGACTCCTCCATATTTAAATTGACTCCTCATCCAGGTTACCTTTTTCTTTAATTTCTTCCCATCCAGGTGACCTTTCGAATTTTCCAGTTACTTTTATCTAATTTTTTAGGTTATTGCAAAATTTTACAGCGCCATTTTTAACCAGCGATCTAAAGGTTTAAAAAACCTTTGTGTCATGATAACATCTATTAAACCCTAGATCATTTTATTATCACAACTCAAATATTTCATTGGGTTACATCAATATATTAATCACTTAGAATTCTGAGTTTGTATGCAGTCGAATTGACCAATCTTTTAGATAAAATCCCCAACATTTCCAACGAGTCGAAACGTCATTATATCTTGTCACTAGTATTTTCATTATCTTTTTTTTGAGGTTACACATGACAAATAGAGAGTACTGATGGACTCTATTACATCTATCTTACCAGGATCATTTTGCCGGAACAAATGTTTACGAATATAGATTTATCACGAGTTAACTATTCTGGCATTTCCGTGAAGAAAATTACTTGACATTTCACGAGTGCACTATAGTTGTTAGATGTAAACATATATACGAATTGGTGTCGTCCCATTTAGATTTCATTGTTGTGTGTTACCTTTCTTAGATTTTTTTAATAAAGTGATCCTCATCCTTGGTACACCATAAAATCCTTAAAATCTCAATGTATTAGATGTTTAATAAATGCATCAAAACCATAAAAGAATCACTAGAATTATCTGGATAGCAATTTTGAAACGTTACTTCATTCTTGGAATATAGAATATAGAGTTGTTGGAAATCCTTAAAAAATGATGCCATATGTCTGTCTTGCAAATCATATCTCCAGAGATGCATCTAAATGTAATGTAAATGTTCAAAATCATTAGATCGCTAGATGTGTATGGAGGCATGTAGCTTCAGCGTCAAAATGTCAGTAGATCACCTTTGGTTAGACTTAATGGTTTGGTATTCATTCATTTCCGGGCTTAAAAAAATACATAGGGGTGGGAGGGTGCGTATCAAATGGTTAGACTTAATGGTTTGATATCAAATGATAAATAACATGAAAAAAAAGCATTCAAAATAGAAATAAGGACCCTTATAGATTGTCTAATCATTCATTTGGCTGGAGGACTTTGTTATAGTTTTATGATGTGCATGTAGATTATCCATTTTTCTCTTAGTTGTCATTTAATACTTCATTAATCTATACTCTTATTCTGATTCTGTCATCTTGTTGTTGGAATGAGAAGAGCCTGTGAAGAGTGTGAGCGAAGGCATCCATATTCCCTCAAAATTCCCAGTTCGACCAAGTAAGTATACCTCAACAACCACAGGGAGTGAGTGGCCAGGGAGTAAGTATACCTCGAAGCCATGAATGTTTCCGAGAGACCTTGGGACGATATGCATCATCGATCTTTTTTTCTCTCAAGACTTGAAAGAATCGAGCAAGATGATTTTCGATCTACCTTGAGTGAGATAGTGGGTCACGCCGTAGTTCCACTTGATACTCACGGTATTTATGCCGAAGGAAATATGGAAAGTATTTCTTCTACCGTCTCGATCGGCATCTCTCATAACCCTCAAATACGTCCTCACTAGGTGTATCATAAGTAGGAAATATAATAAATGGATTGTCATCTTACAAGAATTTGATCTCGACTTTGCTTTAGCCAAGTCCAAGAAGTCACTATTTTTTGCAGAGTTAATATTTGATTTCCCATGATTAGATGAGGATGTTATCCAAGTTGATTCGTTTGTAGATGAACACATTTTCCTTGTCTCATCGTCTAACCACTGGTATGGAAACACTATTTCATATCTTCAAACCTTGAAGTTCGCTTAGCATTTCTCGCGAGATGATTGACGACGAGTTAGATACCAAGCCAAAAAGTATACCATCGTCGGTAACACTTTATATCACCGAGGAATAGATAGTATCTTACAATGTTGCTTAACTCATGAGGAAGTCGAGTTAGTCCTAAATGATTGCCACAAAGGGGCTTGTGGTGGTCACCTATCCAGGCTTATGACAACCCAAAAAATCCTGCGCGTCGGTTACCTTTGGCCCACCATATTTAAATATTGCATTGAAGTGATTAAGATGTGTCACCCCTGCCAGGTGTTCACTCGAAAAATGTGCTCGCACCCAGCCCCTCTTCACCCAGTCATTACCGTCAGTCCCTTCACCAAGTGGGGGGTAGATTTTGTCGATTGCAACCCAACTTAAGCTAGGGGGCATCAACACATCATAGTGGCTGTCAACTAATTTACCAAGTGGGCCAAAGCCATGCCTATTGTAAAATCCAATGGGAAGACTACAACTTTCTTCATGTTCAACCGAATTATCACCCGGTTCGGTATCCCGAGTGAGATTGTCACTGATCATGGCAGTCACTTTTAGAATAAAATGATGGCAGAACTAGCATCTAAAATGGAGTTTAAACATGGTCACTCATCTCCTTATTACCCCTAGGAAAATGGGCAAGTAGTGGCCGTCAACAAGTCTCTCAATACCATTTTGCAAAAAACTGTCAGTTGGAGTAATTCCAATTGGCACATCATGTTGTATCCCGCACTTTGGGCATACCGAACCTCGGTTAAGACTGCCACCGATTTTTTCCCTTTTCAGCTAGTGTACAGTGTGGAGTTGATACTTCTCGTTGAATGCAAAATCCCTTCTCTCAAATTGGCAGTCGAGATCCTACCTGACACTTCATATTTAGAGTGATGCATGGTGCACCTAGAGAGTCTTGATGAGAATCGTTGAGACACCTTTACAGCTATCGAGGCAAACAAAAAATGTGTCAAGGTTCAGTACGACATTTCTGTCTATCCCCGGTTTTTATACCGAGGGTGACTTGGTCCTTTTGTATGACCAAGCCAAAGAACCACTAGGGAAAGGAAAGTTTAAACCCATGTGGCATGGTCCTTATATCGTGCAATGTGTTCTAGAAAAAGAAGCCTATGAATTGGAAGATTATGAAGGGAATAAATTGGTCGAGCCAAAAAATGGGCTCTACTTGAAAAGGTATTACGCTTGAGCCCCGGGCTTGAGTGAAACCCTTTGTATACTAATGGAAATTTAGTGTATATACATCTTTTTCTTTATGTCTTCAGCTTGCTTCTCAAGTTTTCCCTTTTGGTTGGCAGATGTCAATGGAGTCTTCGGTCTACCTAGGATTCACAGATGGAGCCAGTCGTCATAAATAGAACTTGGCTTCCTCTACTTGGATGATTTACTCACCCGAGGGTCTACTGGTGTCTTCAGGTGGCGTATGCCTAGGGCCATCCATGAACAATGTGGCCGAATATAGCGTCGTCATAGAACTTTTGCGCGATGTTATCTTACATGGTATTCACTCTCTAGAGGTTCACCTGGATTCTCAATTAATCATATGTCAATTGAACGGCCTTTTCCATGTGCATGATTTGATGTTACTCCGTTGATTCCTACAGGTATGTCTTTTAGAACGACAATTTGATTTTATTACATACTTTCACATTCCTAGAAGTTCTAATCATATATCCGATGCCTACGCTAATTATATTTTAGATTGGCATTTGTCACATTAATAAAGCAAGGAAGACCATTAAATAAATGTACACAATGCAATATATGAGTAAAGCCAGAGATCCCTCTTTATATATTTCCAAAAAATATGGTGTTTATATTACAAAATTGCAGCTAAAACCCTCAAAATACATATACAGCCGATATACATGTCCCATGACATTTATGCCTGTGGCACCAGATGTGTATCATGATATCAAACCACGGTGTTTACAAGACATCGAAAGAGTCGTACCCATGCACTAGGTACACAGACAACCTGTCACTGCATGGCTTTAGGTAGATCCTCCACCTGAACCATAGGAATCCTCTGTGTCAGATGAGACAGGTTACCCTTCACATTCTATAGGACTCTCTCCGCTTCTCCTCCCATTGCCTCATATCCCCGGTGCCTCTGCCTATGTCCTAGGAATCCTTCTGGCCATTGCAGACCCACATCTACAATCACACAAGTATCAAATTAATAACACCATCCAAAAATATTTTTTGTCCTCTATAATACAAAACTACAAAAAAATGAAATATATAAAAACTTTTACCTATGGCGCCGTAGGCAGCTCCTCGTGGAAGCGGCATATCAGGATCTCCTCTGAAATCAATTCCCATGTAGGGATAGTCATCCAGAGCTATGATTTTACTCTGTCACCAGAAGAAAAAATCATCATTGTAGGGTGTCACCACCCTACCTCCCCCCTATCGTTTCATGACCTCGATCCATCGTGCCATAGCCGGATCACGTGGTCCTCTAGGAATGATCTCCACTCTAGGTCCTAGACCTGAGACTCACTAGAAAAATAAGATTCAAAGGATAGAGTCAAACTTGAAGTTTCGTTTCCCCCCTACTTGCACTTTATCAAATGACCTTTCATGTTGGTCAACAGTGAGGTACACCAGTCGTAGACGGTGGGTCTCGCACACTCCAGTGCCTAAAACATAAGTGGTCTCGATGCTTGATGCAACGAGGCCAATCCTATGATCCTGGTAAGCATGAGTACAATAATCTTCAGGCTGCGGTTACCTATAGCCTAGATAGGGATTTGACTTCCCACCATGGGAGTCCTTGTAAAATAGTGGGCCTCGATGTATTCTTCAACCTTCAGCCCACTCCAAGCCCCGTTAGACTTGAGGTCCACAACCTCTCCTCAGCATGAAAGTCTATTCAAGAAGTAGATGTCCTCTACTTTGATCCTTAACGATTGTCCATCAAGGATAAAGCTCTTGCTATCGGGATCCCAATAGCCCACCAACAGTTCCAATAACCTCACTTGGGCCCTCATTCCTTTGAAAGTCCAAAACTTGTATAAACCACATTTTTTTAAATCTGCTTGAGCCACTGGATCTCGATCCACTGCTGCATCTACCTCCTCATGCTCTCGCTCTCTCCATTCCAACACCATCTTGCAAAAAACGAAATCATTTTTTAGTCAGAAACATCATTTTTTTCCTTTTGCACATGTATACACGGTTTATTTACAAACAGACGTGGGTAGGGCCTTATATGCACCCCCTATAGTTCACACAGGGGTGTATAACTAGTTGTATACGCGATCTATTCTGAAAAACCCACGTGTACCGAAAAACTCAATTTGCACCCTTAAAAATTAAGAAAATAGAACCTAACTTAAAATTTTAAAGCAATGAAGTTGAAGAGGATGGGATAACAAGTTACCTGGTCCAGACGGTGTGTGATTCTGTTGCCTATTACTCACACGATCGCAATTTGAATTCTGGAGGTGTTTTAGTCCAAATTGCACTATTTGGGTAAAAATGAAAATGATACAGTAAATTTTGATTTTATTACTATTTATAAGCCATTTTTTACCCACTTGATATAGTTTTATGCTATTGTTTTGTCTAAAGGACTAATTCAAGAATGGTTTTAAGCTGGTTTTTGTAGTTTTGACTCAATTTTCTTGCGGATTTCAACATCATGGTTGACCGTTCATCTCCTTGGGTAGGTATATTCATAACATAACATATAAGATAGGTATCTACTCCATCATGCATTTTTTTTTCATTATCCTTCGACTACCACTTTTACGCCTTAGGTACAAACCCATTGTTTGCAATGCATAAACCTCAATCAGCTATTAATAGCATGGTTAATAAATGGTAGAGACTTACCAAACATGGGTACCCTAGTTAGAACCTCTTTGTCATTTGGCACCCATGCCGAGTTTTTCCTTAGGACTGGGAGTCCATTATAATTCAATACGTGACTTTACAATGAGACTCATTTCTCATTCATGCACATGGCCTTATTACCGGCGGACTCCCAATAACAAGTCTCAGTTAAGCTCTTTTCTGACTCATCCAAAAACTAAAAATATTGTCAAGTGATTTGTCCCTTTCACACTCGTTAAAATTGGATTTCAAAGATCATGAGTTCTAGTTAAGCTCTTTTCTGACTTGCTATCAAAAATAGAAAATATTGCCAAGTGAACTTGTATTTTTCACACT
>JASDQU010012080.1:63341-90744 GCA_032191745.1 Picea mariana
TTTTTTGGTGTTAAGTTGTGATTTCATCTCATGCCCTCGCTTGTTGTATTGATACCTTAGCCGGTTCTCACTTTGCATTATAAACCATTGCCTAAGTAGGTTTCATCCTCAACCAAGCAGAGCCTTGTTTTTATCCTTCACAATTTGACACCCTATACCCTGTAGGGAACATCACCCCGAGTGTCCACCTCCTGCATGCATTCCCTTGCATTGAGCATAGGTACGTTCCATTGATGGAATTAGTTTTTCTTACTTGCGACACTCATTCCATCCTCTGTATCATAGCATTCATTTGTTAGGAAAAAAACAAAAAGGATAGGCGGGAAGGGAATACTGTATTGTAATTGGCAGCAGTCGTGTCGCCTTTGAACAGAGCACAAAGTTATTGAGTCCTTGTGTCATCATAATTTTGGGTTTAGCATGGCCTTAGGAAGATGATATCGCTACAGAGTTTTCTCTACCGACTGGTTACTCTTTCAGTCCCTATAGAGAACGTTATTGATGCCTCCTGCATCCAATTGTCACATCATTGAGTCCATGCTATCAGAGTTCACCATATGTCTCATGCTCTTGTTCAAAGGAAGTCTATCAACCTATGCTGACCACTCCTTAGAAATTTTGACTTTGCATGTCGGCCATACCCTCAGTTTGTCTCAGAATCACATGATACTTTGGTCTTATCATGCACCCTGGCCCTACTTTCATCATTGGTAGGTCACCTTGAACCCAACAATCGACATTTCATCATTGGTCATTGACTGGGTGGTTTCCCTTGTGTTCGATGACAAGATATCTATTCACACTTTGGGATTCGTGCAGTGTCTTGGATGTTATTATCCTTATTAGTGGTTTCCTCGCCTTTGTCAGCAGTTTTTCATCATTGGCTTCTATTTAGAGGGTCCTTTTCGTGTACCGCTTGCATTTGGCACATGCGAAAGATGCATAGGGTCGTTGGTTTTTGAACATGTTCTTCATCTGATCTCCACCAAATCATGAAGCTCCTTCTTTGTTCCTTGTGGTGACTGATGAGAGATGCCTCAATGCTCTCCTTTCAGTAGGTCTCCTTCCATCGACTTTAGCTGATTTATTCTGGATATGGGACCTAGAGTTTTATGAGTACCTTGAGGCTTGCAGTCATTAGTGGCAGGCTCTCTTGCCATTGAAAAATGGGAATACATCAATGTCTCCTAATCATTGGATCTCTCAAGTGTTCGACACCAACTCCTTTATTCACATTTGTAGATATGTACTCGATGCCTTGATACCTACTTTCATCATCGATATGTTGTCTCACATTTGTTAACGTTATACTTCAATGACCGGTAATCAAATGATGTCTCATCGTGTTCAACCTCAACTCATTTATTCACATGATGTAGACTTGCACCATTGGCGGATAGTGTAGAAGAATTGAAGACATCACTACGTGGCTGTAGCTTTCCTGAGTTGCTGCTTCCATTTCATTGGAACATTACCTATTTGACTTGAGTGATCATGGGAGATCAGATTGTACTACATGGTATATAGATATCTTCAGATTGATTTTTGAGACTGGTTTCACTGGGCCTTGTTCGTGACTATGACATCTTTTGGCATTTAACCACATTTGTATTTTCCTATTCATGGCCATGAACACTTGTTTGGTATATTTTTCACATGGATCTGCATTGTATTATTGGCAGCTATGTATGCAAAGTCAGTACATAATGTAATGAGCAATTGAGTTTTTCCAGCTGGTTCTCTACCACTCCACTTCTGGGTTATTTATAATGTATTTTGGTCATCGCAGATACTCCTCTAATCTCACACATTAGGGGGCATCTGTTATGGCAAGATTTTCCTCCCCAATGCTATCTTGCATAGAGGGCCTTTTTCCATTTCCCTATGTAGACTTTTTATCCCTTTTTGATGAATCCAGAGCTAAAAACATACATTTTCCACATATACACTTGTTGCCCCACTACAGCTCGCGTATATCAGGATTTGTACCAGAAAATACAAAATGAGGTTGGGTTTCCATGTCACGACAGAATATCTCTGATCCTTGGCCTTCCATATAATGGAAATGTTCTGACTCAGCCCTTCAGTTTCATTCTGAAGGCTATAAGAGCACAATTTCAAGCTATGGAAAATAGGAGAAAGCATTCAACTTTGAGAGCAAAGTTACTCTAGAGAAATTACTTCATATTTAGTCTACATCCCTTTGTCCCTCAAGTCTAAACACAGTGTTCAGCCCCCAAGATCTTCCCTTACTATCGAGAGGACCTCTTTGCCTCTTTCTCATGAGCTTGCCTTTGGTGGAGGATCAAAGTGGTGGAGACCCAGTTGGAAGGAACTTGGTTTCTTGGTTTCGAACCATGCTGACATGGAAGTTTGTAATGTTGACACTTCTACTGATAATTTATTAATATAAATACTCCTTTCCCTTCCTCTTAGTATCTTG
The DNA here is from genome assembly GCA_032191745.1 of Picea mariana. NCBI lineage: Eukaryota > Viridiplantae > Streptophyta > Pinopsida > Pinales > Pinaceae > Picea > Picea mariana. The sequence goes on from JASDQU010012080.1 coordinate 65,785, forward strand.
AAAATATATGATTATTATCCATGGGCGTGTTTGTAATGTTTATTAATGGATTATGCTATATGATGTGATAACCCCTTTTATATCATCACTATATACTTTCTTTTGCTTGCTTGTTGAGAACTTCTCGGAGGTATAAAACTTTGGGTCAAAGTGCTCAATGGTGGAACATCATCAAATGTTGGATCGAGGTAGGCCTCTTTCTTGTATTGCACATTAGTTTATATAGCATATGTTGGAATTCAGTTGATTTATGCAGTCATACGTGTCTGTTGTGTTTTACCCTTGGCCATAAAGTTTTTCCCCTGTAAAATAGACATGTTCAAAAACAACCAATTACTCTTAATAATGTTGAGAGTGTTGATGGTGCCAAAATCACCCAAACAACCCGTTAGCCCAAGTATCCTTACAGGATTTGTAAGGGTATCCATCTTCTTAAATATTTCCTTGGTCTATCCAAGGTTATAGAATCATGGTCTACATGCCCTCTCCAACCTATGTCGTCAACCTTTGAAAAACATGTTGATGACCTCCTGCCAACTAGTCAGGGTACCATTGGGAAGAAGAAAAGTAGAGTTAAGTTCTTGTATAGGTTATGCAGAGGGAGTCATCAAAATCACCTTTTCCCTCGTATGGACGAAGCCTCAAAATTACTGGAAGACATGACTGTTTCCCAGCTTCAACTTTTAACTGCATAACGCATAATTACTCCCAACCCAACTGAAGTTGATGGAATGATCAACTCGGTCTCTTCATCGGTCAGTCTGTTTGATCAAGTATTCAATCTGGTCATATCCTTAGTTGAATCAGTTGACAAAGTGGTCGATCCGATACTGTCCTTGGTCAATCCCACTCTCCCGTTAGAGGGTGAAACCCAAGCGGTCGATCTATTTCCATCTGTCAACACCATTCTCCTCTTGGAGAATGTAACCCAAGTGGTCGATCTGAACCTGTCATTGGTCGATCCTACTCTCTTTCTAGAGAGTAGACTTGATATTGCCCACATTTTTCTCATTGATACAAAATATACCATGCTAGGGGGTATTCCTCCTTCTCATGTGGAACCCCTTCCAAGTAATGAGGCCATGCTTTTTGATTGGGGTGCACTAACTAGACCTTGTATTCCTTCTCACATTCCTTTCAATATTATATTATAGGTTTTTGGTCCGGACATTCCACAGACGTTGGTAGACGAAGGTGCGTCTGTTAGTATTTTGTCCTCTATTGCTTGGCAAGCTTTGGGTTATCCTCAGCTTCTGTCGATTATGCAGAATATGTTATCTTTTAACAGAAGAACCAATCAACCTTTAGATATCCTTCCTCAGTTTCTAATAAATTTAGGAGGGAAAACTGTCTTTATTGATGTCATGGTAGTCCAAGATCCTTTGGATTTCGATTTACTCCTTGAGTGAGATTATGGATATTCCATGAAAGATATCATGTCCACTCTTTTTTGTGTGACATATTTCCCTTAGAATGAAACAATTGTGAGTATTGATCAAATTTCATTTGTGGTTCATGACTTTATTACCAACTTAATGATCTCCTTGAAGGGTTCTTATATGCAGACAATATCACCCCCGCCACAGATCAATTATGTGGAATTATCTCCCATGCCTTCAACTACTGATGAAAATGAGCCTCTCACAGTATTCTCAATATCTTATGACTTAGATCCGATTGTTGACATGGTGATATCTTCGATATAGATTTTAGAGCATGACCTCCTTACCCCTATCACGAGCCTCAACATGTGCTCCTTCTAGAGTGTGTTTCATCTGTCAACTCAAGATTTATTGGAAGCCATGACCAAGTTTTGTCCCTTGACATGGTGTCCTTCCAGATAATTTTTCTCCTGGAAGCCATGAATAGGAAGAGGAGCTTTGAGAATGGTTTTATTATTTGAAGCTCATTAAAGAATGAAACCATCTTTGAACATGGTTTTCTGATTTCAAGTTCATTAAAAAATGAAACCATCTACGAGAATATTTTTGTGTCTTTGTGGAAACCTCGTTAAACAATGAAACAAAGCTTACAAGGATAGATTTGCGTCTCTATGGAAACCTCGTTAAAAAATGAATCCAAGTTTACGAGGATAGTTTTTGTGTCTCTATGGAAACCTCATTAAAAAATGAAACAAAGGTTACGAGAATAGTTCTTCTCCTATGTCAAGCTCATTCAAAAATAAAATAGATTTCCCCCCTCTTCGATTCTGTCAAGTACTTTGTTACATATAGTATTTGAAGCTTGATTTCATCCACCTATGTCATTGGATGAAATGAAGCTTAGGGGGGAATTCTTACAACCTATGGACTTCATGGTCAAGTTAAGTCACTATCTTCTTAAGCTAGGTGCAAAGTACCAACCATCATTGGATAATGCATTGGGAAGTCACAAGCATAGTTTTTCTAATTTCAAGCTTGCATAAAAATGAAACCACCTACCTCAAGCAAATTTTCCTCTGGTTCAATCTTGTGTAAAAATGAAACTAGGTCCAAGCATATTTTTGTTTAGTTTTAAGCTTATGTAAAAACAAAATCTATCCCAAGCATAGTTTTGTTTTGTTTTAAGCTTACTTAAAAATGAAACCAATCCCAAGCTTAGTCATTGTTCTTTCTCGTTCTCGTAAATCAATGAGAATATAAACAAGTAAAATTTTATCATTTTCTCAGACTCGTAAAGGTTATACAAAAAAGGAACCCTGTGGAGTTCCCTTTAATATCTCTTTAGACTCTCTAAACATGAAAAGATTGACAAGCGATTTTGTTCTTTTTACGCTCATTAAAGTATTTGCTGAAAACGTCTATTGAGCGGTAGTTTATCTCTTTTTCGATCTCATCAGACTAATTTACTAAAAATGAACACTCTAATCAAGCATGATTAGAAAACTTTATGGAGTCCTCTTTAAGTTCTTTTCAAACTCCATAAATATGAAAAGACAACTGAGTTTACTTTCTTTGGACTCATAAAACAAACATCTAAAGGCCCATATGGGACCAAACCATTCCTTCCTAGGTTTCGTTAAACATACTCCAAGGGACTCATCCGAAGGATGAGCTTACAGTTCAAGCATATGTTATCCTCCTCAAGCTTGAGTAAAAATAAAGAGGTACTTGCTAGAAATGGTGGGGGGGGGAATTGGGAAAGAAATGTATCTAAACCTGTATTGTATGGAAGAGTCACTTTTGAACATGACACCCTTTCACTCGCTTTGTTTCTAGGTTGGAAAATGATCTTGTCTCTTGATCATACTCCTTTATAAGATTTCAATTTGGTTTGTGATCCTTTTGTTGAGTAAGTGTTACCAAGATAGTTTTCATGTCATCAATATGTTCAAAGAGAAGTTCAACACGGAAAAACTTATATTGCTTCAGCCATTCCTATAGTCCTTAAGCCTTCTATTGCATTGGCTATCCCTGAATCACTTGTTACTTTGATCTACTTCAAATATTGTTACCTATTTTGTGTCATTGATGGGGGATACATTAAGGCCCTCCTTTGGAGAGTATTTTCTTGTTGACTTCCACTCATTATACATGAATTATTCTTAGAAACTGATTGGTACCTTGGAACTTGCATTCCTCAATGACATGTTTCCTCGCTTTCAATAGTGGATTTTCATTATTGACCCTTGATCGAGAGTTTTCTCTGAGTATTCGACTTCAGATCACAAACCCACACCTGTTGGATTGTACTAGTGTTCCTTGGGATTCATTGACATTAATGGTGATTTCCCTTGCACTTGTTAACTGTATTAATTAATTACCATTAATCAAGTGGTTTATACCATATTTGACTTCAACACATGTATTTGCATGGTTAGAGTTCTGCTATAGAATGGTGGATATGAATACCCTGAATCATTTTTGATAGATTCAGGTTGCTTTGGAGTATATTTAGATTGTATTTTTATATATATCCACAGTGTATGTCTCATGTCTATGTTCAAATTTGAGTCTTTAACACATAGATCCATAGTGTATTTTTGTTGGCTATGTTCAGAGTTGAGTCATATTGACATGGATCTACAGTGTATGTTTGGTGGCCATGACCTGTCTTAATTTACATGGATCTTTTCATGTTGACATTTATGCTTTGAGTCATTTGTATTATGAGTATGGGAATTCCTTCCTGAGTGATGATATATTATTTTATTGTATTTCCTTGTTTGTTGGCAGGTTTTCTATTGACATGTTCCTTGTTCCCAACACACACTCGACAAAGTATTTCAACTATCACTTTTTTCTAAATTCATACTTTGGGGGGCTTACTGTTGCAGATTATTTGTTTCACCCCTATGACCATTAATGATGTACACCTCTCCTTTGTCTTTAGAAGGATCAATTGACTTAATCCCCGAAGAAGAATGAAGATGAACGTTCCCAGGGAGATGAAATTATATTTTCCTTTGTAAAAAACCTTGTAAAGAAGGATCATCACACCTTGTTCAATATTAAGGGTGTGACGATATAGGATCGATGTAGAATTCACCACATTATCGTTCAACATTGTTTTAGTTTTCTTATTGTTAAGGGTGTGACAATTTCCATATGAAGAAAAAGAGAATATTCTCGATGCTTCTAGAATGGAAGCTTTGAGGGTGAGGTGGATTCTGATTGGTTTGGATCTGAGTCACATCCCTATTCTAGTGGGATCATCCTAACCTCCTCACCCTATCCTTTTCAACTTATAAAAGGAGAGAAGTTATCATGGGGAAAGTTAGTTGTATTGGAGCTTGGTGAGCTTTGTGAAGAACTTTTGAGAATAGATAACAAGATATTAGTCTAGCCAGAATTTTGGACTGTTTGGGCCGATATTGGATATGGGATTTTCTTTTTCAAGATAGATTGTGAGTGAATTTCAAATCCACAGTCTTAGAATCCATGGAGCAGAAGTGTGTGGGAAGAAAGGAACTATTGGAAGGAAGTGTATGATTTCTTGATGACATACACAGGTTTTGTTAAGTATACTTTGTTTCCTTCACTTCGTTGTCTGATGTCTTTTTGTAGGTTCAACATCCTTTAATCCATGAAATAGAGTGAGGATGACACTAGCGAGGAAAAAAAGCATGTAAAAGGTTTGTCATTTATCTCTTGTTAGTTAGTATGTTTGATAATCAAAACTTAGGGAAAGTTTTATATTCTGTTTTGTTTTGTTCTAGCTTCGGGGTGGAACTAGGGAGATCTGTTTGTGTCTGCACTTACTGATTTGTCTTGAAACAAGATCCAAAGTTATGGCATAAATTCAACCAAAAAATCTATAACAATGCACTTTTGTTTGAATGCTTCAAAAGATCAAAAGAACACATTTTTTTTTCTTTTTCCAAGTGTAATGCAAAATATTCTTAATCTAATCAAGAAAAAAATATGCAACTTGAAAACAAACAAATCATCAAGAAAATGGTAGTGTGAGTTTGGTAGTGATTCCCCCTGGCACACTCCAATGTCTACACAAGATCCCATCCCAAAAATCACCTAAAAGAATGGATCTAGTAATGAACAATGGTCATAAGAAGATAGATCAAATGCAATCAATTTAGAATACTACCATATCTTTTCAAATCTATTGATATCACTTCCCAACTTTGAAGGATTACTAGAAAACAAACAAACTTAATCAAGCAATCTAAACAAGTCACATAAACACACTTGAAACAAAAATTGAAGGATAGTTATGTGACAACCAGACTCGACCAAAGGAAAAATATTAACAATATAGATCAATCAGAGACCTCTGGTATTAGACAAGCCATATATAATTTCAAAATTATGACAATTGCAAAGTTTTCCTAGTTTACAAAGATCATCGCGGGTCATAGGCACTGCAACCGGGGACATGTCACATGATAGTAATATTGCATCAAGCGACCCATGCAGAAAAAATTCTTTTTTTTAAATATGGATCTACTTCATATATACCATATATTTCTCATATCTACAAGATATGAAAGATCTAAACTGTGGAGGATTAATAGGGAAGACATAAAATAAATCACAAGCAAAAAATAGAGGCTAGCTAGTAAGGAATTCTAAACTAGAGAAGAATGAAAATTTGTTCCCCGGTGGAGTCGCCAGTTTTGTTATGGATAAATATCACTATTATGGTAAGTTATATCTCCCTAGGATTTTCATATTGGTCCTAGACAGATAGTGGGGCTAGAATTCTAATGGTTTCCCTAAATCTAAACAAGCAATTCCTTTTTATACCAAAAGGGTAGATAATGTCATACCTTACTTTCTGAATCTTGTCCTCATATGTCTTAGTTGTTGCAGATCTTGAGTTCGAGCTGCAACTCTTGCAACTTGCTTCCTACAAACAAGAAACAAACAAACACCAATTATCTCTTTCTTCTAATAGTGTTATAAATCACTAATCTGCTATATATATATATATATATATATATATATATTGATCTATTTATTATGAGAGAAAATACAAACATTTTCAAATGAGATACAAACATATTTAGGGGAAAAACAATGATTTATTAGTTAAAATATAGAAAATACATCAATCATCATACCTTTGGCATGAATGCATTCCTCTTTTCTCCTCCTTAGCTCTTCAACCAATATAGGAAACATGAACACAACTAATGTCAATGGAGAAGCTCCTTTGTAATTGGATAACATAACTCTAGAGACAATTATTTCTCCTCTTGCTCAAGAATTTTCTTCTTTATATAGATCCTTGGAAGAGACTTGGGATATCTTCTAGATCTTCTAGAACCAAATGTAGACTTGAATGATGTAAGTTCCTAGGATCATTCCATGAAGAAACAACTCATCCCTCGCTTACCTCTTAGTAGCTCTATGAATCTAGAAGGTTGCAGGGATTGTTACTTGTTTCACTATAGATGACCAATGGCTATTGTCGCTGATTGCCTCATGTAGGATCTGCAATGACCTTCGAAAATGTCATAAAGTTTGAGCTAGATACGTGTCTTGGCATTCATCTTCTGCTAGATTCCCTTCGATCCCTGTAGGGTGGAAATTAAGGTTGTAATATACATGATTACAAAGAGGAAATCCATAATACTAAGCCACTTTGAATTGGTATATGGGATGAATGCAATCTTACCTATCCATTTGAATCTCCCAACATTTTTCATATGAGAAAGAAGTTTATCAAGGAAGAGTCAATTAATTGATTGAATTGGATGAAAACAAAAGAAATGATTTTGCTCAACTTGCAGGTAGTCAAATTAAAGGGTGAATAAGTTGTTTGATAAGAAAACTAGGCCATATGTTTTTAAACCAGGTGATATGGTGTTAATGTGGGACAAACAAACATAAAAACTGGAAAAGCATGGAAATCTTGACTCATTGTGGAGAGGACAATATCAAGTAGAGAGTGTAGACAATACTAATTCTTTCAATATCAATTACCTTGATGGTGAAATGGGAATGAGCTAAAACTCTACTATTCTAGTGGAAACTAATGCAATGTTAGCCTATAGCACGAATAATCTTTGTGAGCAATAGATAGAATGCATTTTTTATTTAATTGCATTTGTGTGTTTAATTTCCTTCATTTATTGGTTTTCGCTATGCATATTATTTTCCTTATAATAATTCATCATATATGTTTTTCCTACTTTACTTTCAAGTTTAATTTATTTAGCAAATTCGTTTTTAATGCAAAGTAGTGATTTTATTACTATTTGGGCTAGTAGATTCATGATCCGGATTTAGGAACGAAATGATTAACAAATTGAAAAAAATAAACACAAAGATATGAAGAATAAGAGAGATATCGAGTGAACAATATCTTCTATTGAATAAATGAGAATAGGCTGAAACTGTAAAACTGCAGAACTGCAGGACTTGCTCGAATGCTGGTATCTATCTCTAAGAATAGATGTGGCTTCTAGGTGCATCCATCTGATCAAAATGATTACAATGAGGTTCTAGAGGAATTTTTCATTTTACTCATGAATGCCAAAACCCTAAACATCCCAAAACCTAACTCTAGGATGTGAAACGCGAAAATTCATGTGGTCCCCTATGTTTAAGTTGGTACCTCAACTTCCTAGGGTTGTAACGTTTGCCTACGACCTCTGTTTTAGGCATGTGATAGCCCATTGGAAAGTTCCTTTGGAGAAATAAACATTACAGTTTGACTCTGGTGAGACAAAAAAACATTGTTTAGGGCTCCAAAACGACCCTCAAAGTACATAAAGATGTGCTAACATTAAAACATACAAAATAAGCTAGTTGGATTAGGTGAGAGGCCACCAGTATCCACCTGGAAGATATGTAGCACTTCAGACATCCCCAAAAGTGTAGAACCCACAATTACAAAGAAGTACAAAAGAACATGTTGAACAAAAAATAGACAACATATCTGTAATCTATGCCCAATAAGGCGATGCCCAGAAAATCCATTTATGTTTGAATGTATCTATGAAAACAAATGTGGTATTTGAGCACTAGATGACGCTCATAGTCTTTGATCCCCAGTTTGGTGCAAAGGGTATGAAAAATATTTGTGAAATCTCGTATTGTCTGGTCCCTTTCTTGACGCAGGGTGGTCCATCTGGTGTACTTGTCCTTGTAGCTTCCAACAGGGTAGTGTTTTTCTTTGATGACATTCGAGAAGGAATCCCATCTAGGGGCCACCAAAAATATTTCAAATTCCTCTATGGACCTTTGGTGAGAGTAAGTATCCCATGAGTCCTTAACATGGGGGACAAACTTAAGGAGTGAAAAAGTAATATTTTCCCTATCAGAAAAACTGTGGACCGAAAAATACCCTTTGAGGAGATTTAACCACTTATCTATAGAATCTGCATCTATCAGTCCTTCAAATAATGGAATATCAAAGTTTAATTGTAGCTTGAAGGGGGTTGCATGGGTTCTTCATGAAGATGCTTGTCCTATGGGTAGTCATTGAAGGATCTACACAAAGTTGTCCATCATTTCATTCCTTTGTCGCACGAGGGCTTCCTCAAGCAACCTTTTAATAGGATCTCATGCTCCATCATCCTTATTTTTTTCCCCCATGGGTTTTTGTTGAGCTCAACATGACCGATATTGCAATGAATCAATTGGTTTGAGTCCCAACTTCTTGTAACCAGATCTTATCGGGGAAATGCATGAAGAAAAATAAATGAAGAGCAGACCGCTCAGATACCACTGATCTGGATTTAGGAGCGGAACAAATGGATTAATAGACCGAATACAATAAACATGGAGATATGAAGAATAACACAAATATCCAGTGAACAATATGTTCTATTGAATACATGATAATAGGTTGAAAATGTAAAACTGCAAAATTGAAACACTTGCTCGAATGGTGGTAACTATCTCTAAGAAGAGATGTGGCTACTATGTGCATTTGTTTGAGAAGAATTATTACAATGAGGATCTATAGGAATTTTTTATATTAGTCATGAATTCCAAAACCCTAGACATCCAAAAACCTAACCCTAGGAGGTGAAACCCCAAAAGTCATGTGGGCCTTATGGGTAAGTTGGTACCTCAACTTCCTGGGGTCATAACTTTTGCATATGACCTCTCTTTTACATGCGTGATATCCTGTTGGAAAGGTATTTAAAAGAACTACACATTTCTCCGTCAAACTCTGACTTTGTCTACAGTTTGACTATGTCGAGCCAAAAAAACATTGTTTAGGGCTCCAAAATGGCCCTAGAAGTACAACAAGATGTGTTGAAATGAAAACATACAAAGTAAGCCAATTGGATTAGGTGAGAGGCCACCAATATCCACCTAGAATATGTGTAGGGATTTAGACAACCATAGAACTGTATAACCCACAATTACAAAGAAGTACATAAGAACGTGGTGAACTAAAAATGGACAAGATAAGCGAGTTGGAATAGGTGGGTGGCCACCAATATCCACCTCGATCAATTCACCCCAGAATTTTACATGATTTTATAGGATCCATGATGCATAATTCACATCTTTGTGGATATTCTAGAGTTCTCATACACTCTTGCATAGAGTGTGTATCATCAAGTAGGATCCAATGTTACCCCCCCTCCAGGGGTGAAACTTTTGGATACCTAGTGAGGGTGTCATGTTGTTGATTGCATGAGGTGTCATGCTCATATTCATTGATCCAAATATATTTATTAATTTATATCTATCATATTATTGATAACTAGCTCAACTATGGTGTGGCTCATTTTTGTCCCCACTCCTAAGATGGAAGATGCACATGTGGTATGGTTCTCAGTTTGTTGAATATGAAATTCCATGTATCGATGCTTTCATATGACATTCCATGTATCAATGTATGTTTGGACTTGATGATATAACATCTAATCTCATCATAAAGTAGTAAACACATAACGATTGTTTTTTTTCCATTTCATAACGCTATATGGTTATATTACTTTCTTCCTAATACCTTGAGGAACATGTTTTTATGTTAGAAGTGTGTTTTTTCTTGGGTAACCTATGTCACTTGGTGTCTAGTCTAGATAGAATTATCAACATCCCAATTGTGATAACCACTTTCAACCTTATTATTCCATTCATTCCATTCAAATTAAAAAAACACATTATCTTGGTCATGTATGATTTGTCAAAGTTCAAAAGGAAAGGTCAAATATAAAATCCTGAAATAAACAAAGCCACTAAGGCTAAGAGGTAAATAAAAAAATTAAAATCCAATCATTAGTCTTGAATAATGTCCCTTGCTATGAGGAAAATTCCCCTATCCCTAGTTTGTTTATGAATATATAAATAAAAGGAACTTGTTCAATAAAGTGAACATTCAAAGAAAAACACTTAAGGGGTAGTAGGAAACAACATTGAGGATGGTAACTCAATGTAAATCTCCCTCAAGAACGAATTTATAAAGAAAAATCCTAGCTAAATAAATTTGTATGAATAATATGACCTCTACATGTCTTAGACTTTAAGAGTCATCACATGAACCCATTCCCCTTCCCCTTTCATCATTACGAATCATTATTATCACATGGATTTTACCTAGATACATGGGAAACATGGGTGTCTAAGGATTTGACATATGTGTGAGGGTCTAATTATTCCCCTTGGTAAGACTTAGAAAAGTACTAAAACTAAACCCTTTATTATGATGTGTTGAAGTATGTCATTAGGTGTTACGAATTAATGGCTTGCTAAGAGGATAGACCCATCTATTTAAGTAGGTGTTATATATTGGGATGAGTGTAGACTTCTTTGACCATTCCTTGGATGGAGGAAGTAAAAGTTGGAATATTTGACTTGGCTTGGGCCATTTATGTGCACATTGACACTTTTATTGAGGGACGCACATCCCTTGGATTCTACTTGGTACTTACATGTGACTTTTATATTGTATATGACCTTTTTCTAAGAGGGACATTGTAACTTGTGATATTGTATTTGAGCTTTTCTAAGAGGCACATTATACCTTGAGAGAATTTTATTGGATTATTCTATTATTGGTTTTAACTTTACTAAGGTTTTACCAAGAAAATGGTTTTGGAGTTCGTGGATTAGAGATAACACATGTTTTTACATTATAAGTGAAGGGGATTCTCAACTATAAAAGGAAAAGTCTTCCTCCATTTAAAATCATTGTAGATTAATGGAAAATGAGGCAATTGAGGTTTATTGTGCATCTAATTCTCTTTGTGTGATGTTTTTTAGCATTTTCAAGGGTCAATAAATTTATTTAATATTGCTTTGAAGAACAAGGAAAAATAAGTTCTTTGGTTCTCTTCTTGGAAGGGTTCTAAAATTTCTTACAAATGCATTAAGGAAGGGCATCATAAGGGTTCTTCTCTTTCACTTGGTTGATATGGATTATGTTGAGAATGAAATGAAGGAATAGATATAATAATGAAACACACATAGATATTGCAAGAAACACAATAATACAGTTGAACTCAGATTCTAAATGGAATACAAAAGATGACTAGCCAGAATGGTGGTAGATTAACCGTAAAAATAGACTGTCATTTGCAAGAAGTTGATTACAAAGAGGCCAAAAATGTCTTTTAAGATAAATCATCAATGAGAAAACCCTAAACATAAAAAAACCTAATCCGAGAAGATGAAACAAAAAAAGTTTTGTAGGCCCTCATGGGGCTAGTTGATACTTCCCCGAGTGTAATTTTTTCATACAATATCAATTTGGGGAACTAGGTAGCCTATCAAGAAGGTCGAGTCTATAAGTACACATGTTGAATTTTGTAGCACATTCCTTCTGCTAAATATACCAAAAAAATATAGTTTATTGCCTCAAAATAACCCTAGAAATTTGGGACTCAAAAATATGTTGAAACACTCACAAGATGTGGAACCATTGAACTAGTCGAATAGGTGGGTGACCACCTAGATCATTGGCTCATCTTTAATTTCACCTTGTCTAGCAGCCAAAAAGAACCCTTCCTTCAATCCCTAGGTGGTGCTTGAGGGGTAATCCTATAGGTCCCCTTCAACACTATCCTTCATAAATGCTATAGGTCCCCTTCAACACTATCCTTCATAAACCCTAGAACTCACATTGAGGTAAAGTGGTGATTCCATTGGCCTTTTAAGGAACTAGTCTTCTTATTGAACCATCATCTATTTGTTGAGTTATCTTTCATTATGCATGTTTGTAAAAGGGTTTTGTTTTTTAGGTGTGAGATAACTCCTTAAACTCCTCAACGTACCTCTCATTGCCTTCAGTCATCACCTCTTTGTGTATCTTGGTTAGTCTCTCAATGGTAGAAACCTTTGGATATCCTTACAATGGTATCATGTAGCTACTTGTATGATCTTTCATTCATCTATGACTAGTTCCATATTCTTGATGCCATATTGATGAACCATGATGTGATTAATTCAAATGTTGAGATACACCTTGGTGATTCAATTCACTCCATAGATACTCCATGTGTAATGTTTGTTTAGACATGATGATATAACCCCTTGGCATGTCATAAAGTTGTGGTTTCCATACAAGGGTTGACTAGGATGTCATAGCATACAAGTTTTCTCATTTGTTGAGTGTTACCATGGGAAACATGGTTTTGGTTAGAAGTATGTCCCTCTTCTAATATGGCTCAAACTACTTGGGTGTTTAGACTAGGTACCTCAATACATATCCTAATCACACTAAGAAATTTCAATTTCCCTAAATATCATTCATTCTCATCCACAATAAAACTGGTTGCATTTGTCATGCATGATTACTCAAAGGTCAAAAGGAAAGGTAGAAATCATGAAAGCCTAAATCAAATAAAGACATGAAGGATAAAGTGGTGAAGAGGAAAGTCAAAAGAATTAAAGTACAACCATTTCACTATGGTCCCCCCCTTCAAAGTTTTAAGAGAAAAATGTATATCTAAAGAAAAAATAATAAAAAGAAAAGAAAGGGAAAGTGTGTGCAAACCAATGTAGTAAGGCTCATCTAGAAGGATATTGTAAAAAACTCCTATCTAAAATAAAGTTAGAGGCATAAAAAACTTAAAATATTGATCTATACATGTAGAGTCATCACATAAACATCCCCTCTTTCCCTTCCATGGTTTATCTCACTAAATTGTCTATCCTCCCCCTAAAAGACTTAGGAAATATGGGTTTTTCTTAGGAGTGGAATTATTTAAAACTCGTAACACTATTAAGTTGTTAGACCCATCATGCTAGGTATATATTACACAATTGAGTGTTATTGGACCCATTGGACACATGGAGCACCCCCTTTCTATTGGATCACATGTTTAATATATCAACTTTAGAGGAAGGGAGAATTGCATCTTAAAACATGATTTATTTCATTAATGGAGCAAGATGTTGAGGTAGTTTGACCTTTTTTACCCTAGTCTAAAGGGTTGTAGCATGAAAATTATTATTTTATCATGATTAGACTTTTTCTAAGGAAGAAAATTATTATTTAACCTTGTCCAACAAAGATAATTTATGGTTAAGAACATGTGTTTCCTCCTAAGAGGTCACAAGTTCAAATGGAGAGGGAGGTAGGGTATGTAAACCTCCGTAGACTTTACCAGTCAAATCTTGGGCACAGGGGGTCCCTTGTCCCAAAAACAAAGGGGTCTTATACACCAAATTTGGTGTGGCTTGGCATGACCTTAAAAATAGATTAAATTAAATTAAATTGTAAGATCATATTTAAATATTGTTTTGATCATGGTTCAATGATTTTAATGGGGTTTTGTAAATGGTTTAGGACTTCCTCTTTATCTATAAAAAGGAATGAAAAATCTTATTAAAACTCTTGTTTATTGTTTAGTTGGATTTATTTTTTATTTGATGGTGTAGGGCAGTTCTATAGAAATTATTTGGATTTAATTTTTATTTGATGGTGTAGCGTGGTTCTGTAGAAAATGGTATGAAGTTTTTTACTCATTGTTCTTTTTAATTTAAATTTATTAGAGGAAAAGATAATTAAATTTATCTGATTTTTTTTTTAGTATGTGTTAGATTGTTTACATATAACTGATAAATCCCCCTTTAACCAAGAAGCCCTAGCTATCTCATATCTATGATTTTCCTAGTCCACGGTGAGGAAAACCCCCAGTCCACTGTCTGTCCATGGTGAGGACTCTTTTTAATAAACCATATTTAAGTTGAATCCTCATCCAGGTTACCTTTTTTTCAATTTTTTTCCCATCCAGGTGACCTTTTGAATTTTCCAGTCACTTTTATCTAATTTTTTAGGTTATTGAAAAATTTTACAACGCCATTTTTAACTAGCGATATAAAGGTTTAAAAAACCTTTGTGTCATGATAACATCTCTTAAACCCTAGATCATTTTGTTGTAGGTTATATCTACATAGTTGAGACCACAACTCAAATATTTCATTGGGTTACATTCAATATATTAATCACTGCAGTCGAATTCTAAGTTTGTATGCAGTCGAATTGACATCTGAGTTTGTATTTAGTAGATAAAATCCCAAACATTTCCAACGAATCGAAACGTCATTATATCTTGTCACGAGCACTGAGTCTTTTCATTATCTTTTTTTTTAGGTCACACATTACAAATAGATAGTACTGATGGACTCTATTACATCTATCTTACCAGGATCATTTTGCCAGAACAAATGTCAATAAAAATGATTACGAATAAAGATTGATCTCTCATCAATAATTTATTCATGAGTTAACTATTCTGGCATTTCCGTGAAGAAAATTACTTGACATTTCATGAGTGCAGAATAAAATTACTCCATGATAAATTATGAAGCAAGAAATGCAGAGAGAAAGAATAGAACATAAAACAGTATATTGGAATATAAGAAGAAGAGTACAAAACGAGTACATGAAGAAGTTCATGAAGAAGTACTATGCAAAGGGAAATAGTTGAGCTAAATAGGCTCAAGCAATTCAAGAATAGAAATTACAGTTGGTCAGGACAACTGGTAGTGTACAGTCAGCCTATTGAGGTTACATTATATTTAACACTCCCTCTTAAACTCAACAGTTACAAACATCAACATTGATTATGCCTAAGTGTTTTCTTTGAAAGTCAAAAACCGATTTTCCTAGTGGCTTTGTAAAGATATTAGCAAGGTGATCTCGAGAACCACAGAATTGTAGTACAATATCACCATTATTGACTAGCTCGTGTATGAAATGAAAACGAGTGTCAATGTGTTTGATTTTCTTGTGAAACACATGATTTTTAGATAAAGCAATTGTTGAAGTATTGTCACAGAAAATAGGAGTTGGATCCTTTTCTGTATGTGACATATCTTTCAATATTCTTCTCAGCCACATAGCTTGATAAGAAGTTGAGGTAGCAGCGACATACTCTACCTCTGCAGAAGATATTGATACAATTGGTTGCTTCTTTGATGCCCATGAGATCAGGTTCGTGCCCAGGTGAAAAGCATGTCCAGATGTACTTTTCCTGTCATCTAGGCTACCTACAAAATCACTATCTGTGTAACCAAATAGTTGATTACTATCAGATTTAGTGTACCATAAGCCAAAATTGACAGTTCCTGCAACATATCTCAAAATTCATTTCACCATTTTCCAATGAGAATCTTTGGGGGATTCCATGAATCTGGAAACAAGGTTGGCTGCATACATAATGTCAGGCCTAGTTGTTGTAAGATACAACAAACTGCCTACTAAAATTTTGTACAGGGTAGAGTCCACTGTAGGGCCTTCATCTTTCTTTCTCAATTTTGTGCCTAGAGGTATAGGGGTTTCTGCTGGATTGCATTCTTCCATGAAAAATCTTTTGATGATGTCTGCTGCATACTTTTTCTGACAGACAAAAATGCCTTTGGTTGATTGATCAACCTCAATCCATAAAAAATATTTCATTATGCCAAGATCTGTCATCTCAAACTCAGATTGCATGGCATGTTTAAAATTTGTTCACTCAAGATTTCCAGTATAGATCATGTCATCAACATATANGTTGGCTCATTTTGGCTTCTACTGAAACCACTTTTGATCAGGTCAGTGTCAATTCTATTTTACCAAGTTCTTGGAGCTTGCTTTAAGCCATACAAGGCTTTCTTCAACCGATATACTTTCGCTGGGTGCTCTTGGACTTCAAATCCCAGTGGCTGATCGACATACACCTCTTCTTCTAAAAAACCATTCAGGAATGATGACTTGACATCTATCTGGTATACTTGCCATTTGTGTTGGGTTTCTATGGCCAATAGAGTCCTTACAGTGTCTAGTCTTGCTACTGGCGAAAAATTTTCAGCATAATCAGTACCTGGTTGTTGTGAGAATCCTTTGGCAACAAGTCTTGCCTTGTGTTTTTCAATCTTCCCTTTTTCATTGAGCTTAGTTTTGTAAACCCACTTGACACCAATACTCTTCTTGTGAGTTGGAAAATCAACAAGATCCCATGTCTTATTCTTTTCAATGGAGTCAATTTCTTGGTTCATAGCTTGAACCCAATGTGGCTCCTTAGTTGCTTGCTTAAAAGATGTAGGTTGGCATGGCATTAGTGCAAAAGATTGTGTTGTTCAAAGTCATCCAACTGCTGATGGATTTCTCTCAAACTTCGAGTTCTCTGATTTTGTGGTTCAGAGAATGAGTCTCTGCTGGAAGTTGAGTTATCTTGAGAATTTTCAGGTTGTCTTTGTACCTGCAATCTTGGAAGAATAGTTTGAGGTACTTGCTATCTTGAATTTTCTGCATTTTCAGAACTTGGCAGCAATGGATTTTGACTATCCATTTGCTGATTTTCTGAATCATTCTAGAATTGATTTTCCAGAAATTTTACATCTTTGTTGAGAATTAGTTTCTTGGATATTGGATTGTAAAGCCTATAAGCTTTAGATGTTTCACTATATCCAGTGAAAATACATTTCTCACTTCCGTCATCAAGTTTCTTCCTTAATTCATAAGGTATGTGAGTGTATGTTATGCATCCGAATGTCCTTAGATGCGCAACATTGAGATTTTCCCCATTCCATGCTTCTTGGGGGACTTTCATCTTTAGACTTGTGGTTGGAGATCTATTCAGGAGATAAGCTGAGCATGCTACTGCTTCAGCCCAAAAAATATTTGACAAACTTTTCTCTTTGAGAAGTGTTCTTGCCATATTCATTATTGTCTGATTTTTTCTTTCAGCGACTCCATTATGTTGTGGAGTATATCTAGCTATTGTTTGCATGATAATGCCTTGTGATTTGCAGAAATTTGCAAATTCTTTGGAATTGTATTCTCCTCCTCCATCTGACCTGAGTGCTTTGATATATTTTCCACTCTATTTTTCAGCTTCTGCCTTGAATTCTTTGAATTTTGCAAAAGTTTCAGACTTGTGTCTGAGAAAATAGAACCATATTTTTTTTCTGAAATCATCAATAAACGTTAGAAAGTAAAAGCTACCACCTATTGACTCTGTTTGCATTGGTCCACATAGGTCAATGTGTACTAGTTCGAGATGTTGTTTGGCTTGATTTGATGACTGTGGAAAACTAGTTCTCTTATGTTTTCCAAGTATGGAAGACTCACATGGGGGAATTTTCTCTTTAAAGATAGGAAGACCTTTGAACATGGAGTGCTTCTGAAGAAGACTTAGACTCTGAAATGGTACATGTCCAAATCTTGTATGCCAAACCATTGTTTCATTCAGGGTAGATGCACTCTACGCATATGGTTGAATCAGATTTGCAGTTCTGAGTGTAAGGGGAAACATCCTATTCGGAGTCATATGGATTTCAGAAATTAATTTTCTGCTGGAGTTTTTGTCATATATTTTGCAAGATGATCCCTTAAAAAGTACCTTATAGCCATGTTCAATGAGCTGCCCTACACTTAGCTAATTATGTTTCAGATCTGGAACAGGATAGACATTGTTTATGTATTTCTTTACATTCTGTTTAGTAAGAATAGGAACAGTTCCTTTTCCTTGAACTTTGACTAAAGAATCATTTCCAAGTGTAATATCAGATGAGAGTGAAGAATCAATGCATGAAAGTAAATCTTTGTTACCTGTCATGTGATTGCTACATCCACTTTCCAACAACTAGATATCTTTAGGTTGTTCTTCAGTCTTGTGACATGAGAGAAACATACCTCCTGAGGTTTCTCCCGTATGATTTGACACATGTGCTCTGCCTGAGAGATGATATGATTGCTTCTTCTTGCATTTAGATTCATAGTGCCCATACTTTTTGCAGTAATAACTTTGTATGCTTGTTTTGTCATTTGATCATCTCCCTCTGCCTCTTTGAGGCTGGAAATTCTGATTCTGATCTTGTTTTCTGTGTGCTTGGAAGTGTTGATTCGATTGTTGTTGTCTGTGTCCTCCACTAGAATGAGGATTTCTATGACTGATCCCTCTTCCTTGCTGATCTCTACCTCACCCTCTGCCTCTCCCTCTGTTGAAGGAGAATTGTGTTTTGAAAGCATTGGCGATTGACTCATCTATGAAATGCAGTCTGGTCTCATGTGTTACCAGAGAACCAATTAGTTCATTTGTTGAAAAACATGACAGATCCTTGGATTCAAGGATTTCTATTACAACCATTTCAAATTTCTTTGGTAAACTTATGAGGATTTTCTCAACAATTCGTTGATTAGTGATGGTTTCACCAGTCAATCTGATCTGGTTCATGATGCCCATGACTCTGGTCATGAACTGATCCACATTTTCACACTCTGTCATCCTTAGAGCCTCGAATTGCATCCTCAAGGTCTGCAGTTTAACTATTTTGACCCTATCATTTCCTTGGTAAGCTAATTTAAGGATGTCCCAGGCCTGTTTTGAAGTATTAGTGCCTGTGATTTTTGAGAAAATCGAGTCATCCACAGAATTTTGAATCCAGAATTTAGCTTTATTTTCTCTGTTTCTCCGAGTTGCCTAAGCAATTTTCTGTTGATTAGTCATGGCAGACAGGTCTATTGGATCTGGTTCCACATATCCATGATCCACTGGATCCCAACACTCTTGTTCTTGCAAGAAGGATCTCATCCGAAGAGACCAGAACTCATAGGTCTTTCCAAGAAGAATCAGACCCTGAGTTGGTCCTAAATTGCTAGACGACGCCATATTTTTAAATTTTTTTTGCAAAAAATAGAAGGAAATTTTGTATTTACCTGTCTCTTTCACTGAAACCAGGTCTGCTGCTTTCTTGCAAGAATGTCGGAATGCTGTGTTTCAAGATTTCGTGAGTGTTGACGTCGTGAATTTTGGCTTCGCGAGTTTTGACCTAGGAACTTCGTTAGACGAGACCTTTCAACTCTCCAACTTCCGATTGCCAAAACGTCGAAGAGAGTTTATCGGCCTTGAATTGGCCCTTAGTCTTTGATCAATGTGACCACACGCCTTGATGTTAAAGCACCATGGGATTTTCTGGTTCTTTGTCTTTCAATTTGCCTTTGGACAATCAACGGTCCAGATCCTCTAATGATCTGACGGTCCAGATCCTTTCGAGATTTCGCAAATCAATATTTCGCGACTCTTAATTCCTCGTCACGCTGTTCTTCAAAAACGCGAACTCCGAAATGCCGATTTGATGAAATCGCTTTTTGAAAAATATCCTGAAATTCTGGATTGCTTCCATGTGTCTCCTCAAGATGGATGGTCCTCCTGCATTTCAGGATTTCATGACTTGTGTCCCCCGATGACACAAATCCTCTGTGAACTTGAAACCCTGGTAGCCAAAATACCGACGATTTCCTTGATCTTCGCCATGTGTCCCAAATGAATGGACGACTATGATCTTTTCGGGATTTCGGGACTTTTGCCATGGAGTTTCATGACCTTCTTCAACAAGTCCTTCGATATCCAGAACTCCAAAATGCTGAAAAGTTGATGGCACTTTGATCTGCTGCCACTTTTCCTCTAAGATGGACGGTTCACAATCCTTTTGGGATTTCGCGATTTGTGATTTCAGGATTTCACGATTTCACATATCGGGGTTTCAAGTGCAGTCCCCTTTGATCATCCAACTCTCGATTCTCGATTTTGCGATAGAGTCAGATCGACAACTCACGATCTTTCTCGATCCAATGGTCCAGAATAACTCATGATTTCACGATTCGTGAATTCTCACGGCAGTCTTCTGACCTTTACACCTTGCGAGTCAGCGAAATGCCGAGATCTCGCCATGTGTCTCTTGATGGATGGTCTAGATGATTTCGGGATTTCACGACTTCACAAGTCGAAATTTCTCTTGTGCGCTCTAGAGGACTAAACCTTGTGCACTTTCTCGTGGATCCAATGGTTGTCGGTCCTCTGTGCAAGATCTAACGACTGAAATTCTTTCACCTTTTCCGCACTCTCCTCTTCCCTTCTAAACTGGATTTCCACCTAAGATATTTTTGGAGGATGGATCTTACTGCTATGCCAACTATTCTTTGCTCCTCTGACGTGATCTTTGCTGTATTTGAAGGAAGTTTCTCCCACGGAAGAAAAATTCGTAATTCTTTCAAAGATTTGAAAGAATTTCACGAGTTCTTTGAAGCTTAGTGTTGTCTGCTGTAATCTTTGACAGATTTGAGATAATTCCCGTAAATATTTAAATGATTATGACTTTTGCAGGAATCTTTAATGAATTTGAATGAATTCTTCGATTTCTTCAAATGTTCCTGCATCCTGAAGCTCTTCTTCGTGAATCTTTTACAAATTTGAAAATTTTGCAACAATCTTTACTGTTTCTCCATCTGCAATCTTCGCTTCCACAATATTTTGAGCATATAACGCTTTGTTTCCTCACGTGAGCTTCCTACGAGGATATTTTGAGAGTATCACGGATAAATTTCCAAGCCTTGTGAAAAGTCTATGTCGCGTGCTCTCGTGATCCATGTAAGCTCTGCGCTGTGAGGATCGTGTTGCTCTCTAGCCTGTGTGAAGAGGCTTACTACTGTTTCTCTGATACCATGATAAATTGTGAAGTAAGAAATGCAGAGAGAAAGAATAAAACAAAAAACAGTATATTAGAATATAAGAAGAAGAGTACAAAATGAGTACATGAAGAAGTTCATGAAGAAGTACTATGCAAAGGGAAATAGCTGAGCTAAATAGGCTCAAGCAAATCAAGAATAGAAAGTACAGCTAGCCAAGACAGCTGGCAGTGTACAGTCAGCCTGTTGAGGCTACATTATATTTAACACTCCATATATGAATTGTGGAGGAAGGCGTCGTCCCATTTAGATTTCATTGTTGTGTGTTACCTTTCTTAGATTTTTTTAATAAAGTGATCTTCATCCTTGGTACACCATAAAATCATTAAAATCTCAATGTATTAGATGTTAAATGCATCAAAACCCTAAAAGAATCACTAGAATTACCTGGATAGCAATTTTGAAACGTTACTTCATTCTTGGAATATAGAATATAGAGTTGTTGGAAATCCTTAAAAAATGACACCATCAGATAAAATGTTTGTCTTGCAAATCTTATCTCAATGTATGGAGGCATGTAGCTTCAGCGTCAAAATGTTAGACTTAATGGTTTGATATCAAATGATAAATAAGATTAATACTCACCCTTCCACCCCTATTTTCAGCCTAAAAAAACAGATAGGGTTGGAAGGGTGAGTATCAAATGGTTAGACTTAATGGTTTGAAATCAAATGATAAATAAGATTAAATAACATGAAAGAAAAGCATTCAAAACATAAATAAGGACCCTAATAGATTGTCTAGTCATTCATTTGGCTAGTTTTATGATGTGCTTATATAAGTGCATGTAGATCATCCATTTTTCTCTTAGTTGTCATTTAATACTTCATTAATCTATACCCTTATTCTAATTCTGTCAGGAATAAGAAGAGGCTCTAAAGAGTGTGAGAGAAGGCATCCATATTCCTCCAAGTAAGTATACCTCAAAATTCCCCTTAGGAAATAAAGCTTAGGAACACCAAATTACTAGAGACTTGGTTTGATGTTTAAGAATAGGTATTACAGTCTAGAAAAGATCTACCCATCTTCTAACTCAACAACCACAGGGAGTGAATAGCCACATGAACGACAACAGCATGGAAAACTCTGGGTATTTTTTTGTTTAGAAAGGAGCTCACTAAAAGTGACGTGAATCCAAATCATAATAAATTTATCATTCCCCTGATGCATGTTAACAATATCCTAGGAGCTGCATGTTGCTCCTATCCGCAACTGGCTTTGAGAAGGGAAGAATCTGCAACTTCTCCCCGAAAATGGATTCAACAATAGATTCAAGGTATTGTCCTCCCTGCAACTGGCTTCGAGAAGGGAAGAAAATTAACAATGAAACTTACGTTGAAATACCAAGAAACTTGTGGTTTTGTGTTTCTCGATGAATGGCGCAAATTCATCGAATGGAAAGCACTCAATGTTGGTGATATTGTTAACTTTTATTGGTGCACTGACCGAATTATCATCAAATGCCCAGGTAAGATTTATTTATCAGCTTGTTTTAAGTTTTTTTTTTATGTCTCATTAATTGTTAGGGTGATATCACATGAATAATCGATCAATCATTGATTAATATTGGTTCGTTGACTGCAGTCCCAAAATGTACTTGTAATACAACAATGTGCACTTATCAGCTCTTCTTTGGGAAGCACTTGCCTCCTCTTGAACATATTACTGAATATGGAATTTGAACATAGTACTGAATATGAATGGGACATGTTTCATAGTATTAAATGTACTATCAAATAAGTATATGTAGAATTCTTGTGAATTTTGTACAGTTTATGATGGATAGAGGAGACGTTACAAATAGCTACAACTCTGAAGTTTTTATTCATCTCATTGTTCCATGGAATGAGATATATATAGATCCAAGAATGATGTAGAGATTTTTTTTATAGAAACAACTAGATGCTAAGCACTATATAGATCTATCCATCAAGAAGAACTATCTGCATGCAATGCCTAGATCTAATTGTTATTTGACAACTGAACAATAACTATTTCAATTATATGACCATTACATATCATGATGACATGTTAGTCTAAGTCTAGGTTTACAACACATCAATTTCAATTTCATCATCCACTTGTTTTTGGGATTTACTTTCTCATGCTCTTCAACTTTTACATAGTGAATTTATTGAGTAAAATTCACTTTCTTGACTTTCTTTTGTTACAATAGAAATTGTTTCATAACAGAATACTTTGTGATTCAAATTGATGTTGATTGATGTTGTTCACTTTCATTGAAGACTTTGGATTCTTTTAATTTCATCAAGTTTACAATATATCTCCACTTTGCACTTGAGTGATGGTTAATTTTACAACTGGATGCCACAAACTCTCTCTACGAAAAAGGATTACTATATACACTACTAAACACCAACCAAGTATATCTGAATAATAAGACTTACAACTCCCTTCGTGGATGAGGCAGTACAACTAGTTAATTGAATAAATTGTTTACAGTAAGTTCATTTAGGCAAAACATTTTCGTAAGTTAATTGCATAAAATCTTTACACTAAGTTGATTTTGGCAAAAACATTTAACCATTAATCTGTAAACTTCAAACTTGGATAGCACCATTTGAAGTTGAAACCAACTCTTCAATACATGCCCGATTGTTGTCTCTAAAGGATCTATGGAGGTCTATCTCTGGACTAGATAATGATTCAATTACAATAGCATAACACTATAGCAAATGATTAAATCACAATATCATAGAATCAGGCTTACAATCCATGCATAAAGAAAGAATAATTTATTATTGAGGTAGTTGCACAAAAAAATGACCTTCAAAAGTGATCAACCTTGATCTTCATAACAATACATAACCTCATTGAACAAGCTCCTCTTGATTGAACACTTACAACAATTTATTTTGGAAAACTACTCATGAATTTTTCATGCATTATTTAGTCAGACAATCTATCAATTACCAACATACTCCCCCTTGATGCTAAGAGGGAAATTACCAAGATACTCCACCTTGATGTTGAGAGGGCTCACAATAAGACAAATTTTCAAAAACTAGACTTTAGCAACTACCTTAGTGAAAATGTTTACAAGTTATTCTTGAGTCTTTATATACCTTAGTTCTACTTCCTTCTTTTGCATCAAATCTCGAATGAACTGATACTTTAAATAAAAAAAAATTGTCCTTCTACGATGGAATCGATTCTTGGCCAATTTGATGGCACTAGTGTTATCACAAAATATCATTATAGGATGAATTTGTTTCTCTCCAATTTCTTCTAGAAATTTTCTAAGCCATAATGCTTGTGTATGTGCTGAGGTGACTACAACATACTCTGTTGTGGATGAAAGTGCAACTATACTTTGCTTCTTTGAGCTCCAAGTATTCAAGCCAAACCAAAAGAGAAACAATTACCAGATGTAGATTTTCGGTCATCTAAACTACCTCCCCAATCAAAATCACTAAATCCAATAAGATTAAACCTTTTATAAGTGTAGTAATGAATACCAAAATTTAGAGTTCCTTTCACATACCTCAAAATCCTCTTGGTTGCCTTCATATGTATTTCAAATGGCTATGTCATGTATCTTGAAACAAGAGAAACCAAATAAGCAATATGAGGCCTTGTGTGTGTTAGAAACATCAAGCTTCCAACAATACTTAT
>JASDQU010012080.1:91110-109852 GCA_032191745.1 Picea mariana
TCATCACATAAACATTCCCTCCTTCCATTCCATGGTTTATCTCACTAAATTGTCTATCCTCCCCCTAGAAAACCTAGGAAATATGGGTTTTTCTTAGGAGTGGGATTATTTAAAACTATTAACACTATTAAGTTGTTAGACCTGTCATCCTTGGTATATATTTCACAATGGAGTGCTATTGGACCCATTGGACACATGGAGCACCCCCTTTCTATTGGATCACATGTTTAATATATCAACTTTAGAGGAAGGGAGAATTGCATCTTAAAATGTGATTTATTTCATTAATGGAGCAAGATGTTGAGGTACTTTGACCATTTTTACCCAGTTCTAAAGGGTTGTAGCATGAAAATTATTATTTTATTATGATTAGATTTTTTCTAAGGAAGAAAATTATTATTTAACCTTGTCTAAGAAAGATAATTAATGGTTAAGAACATGTGTTTCCTCTTAAGAGGTCACAAGTTCAAATCGAGAGGGAGGTAGGTTATGTAAACCTCAGTAGAGTTTACCAGTTAAATATTGGCCAAAGGGAGTCCCTTGTCCCAAAAGAAAAGGGGTATCATACATCAAATTTGGTGTGGCTTGGCCATGACCTTAAAAATAGTTTAAATTAAATTAAATTGTAAGAGCATATTCAAATATTATTTTGATAATGGTTCAATGATTTTAATGGGGTTTTGTAAATGGTTTAGGACTTTCTCTTCATCTATAAAAAGGAATGAAAACTCTTACTAAATCTCTTGTTTATTGTTTAGTTGGATTTAATTTTTATTTGATTTTGTAGGGCGGTTCTGCAGAAATTATTTGGATTTAATTTTTATTTGATGGTGTAGCGTGGTTCTGCAGAAAATGGTATGAAGTTTTTTACTCATTGTTCCTTTTAATTTAAACTTATTAGAGGAAAATATAATTAAATTTATCTGGAAAAAAATTCAGTATGTGTTAGATTGTTTACATATAACTAGTAAATCCCCTTTAACCAAGAAGCCCTAGATATCCCATATATGTGCTTTTCCTAGTCCATGGTGAGGGAAGAACCCCAATCCACTGTCTGTCCATGGTGAGGAATCTTATTAATAAACCATATTTAAATTGACTCCTCATCTAGGCTACCTTTTTATTTAATTTCTTCCCATCCAAGTGACCTTTTGAATTTTCCAGTCACTTTTAATTTTTTAGGTTATTGCAAAATTTTAGAGTGCCATTTTTAACCAGCGATCTAAAGGTTTAAAAAACCTTTGTGTCATGATAACATATCTTAAACCCTAGATCATTTTGTTGTAGGTTAGATCTACATAGTTGAGACCACAACTCAAATATTTCATTGGGTTACATTCATGTTGCTTGAAAAACATCAATATATTAATCACTACAGTCGAAATCTGAGTTTATATGCAGTCAAATTGACCAATATTTTAGATAAAATCCCAAACATTTCCAACGAATCGAAACGTCATTATATCTTGTCATGAGCACTGAGTCTTTTCATTATCTCTTTTTTTGAGGTCACACATTACAAATAGACAATAATGATGGACTCTATTACATCTATCTTACTAGAAAATTACTTGACATTTCACAAGTGCATTGTAGTTATGTGACAAACAAACTAGAAAACAAACAATCTTAATCAAGAAATCCAAACAAGTCACATAAACACACTTGAAATAAAAATTGAAGGATAGTTACGTGACAACCAGACCAAAGGAAAAATATTAACGATATAGATCAATCAAAGACCTCTGGTATTAGAAAATCCATATATAATTTCAAAATTATGACAATTGCAAAGTTTTCCTAGTTTACAAAGATCAATGTGGGTCATAGGCACTGCAATCGGGGACATGTCACATGATAGTAATATTGCATCAAGCGACCAGTGCAGAAAAATTTCTTTTTAAAAAATATGGATCTACTTCAGATATACCATATATTTCTCATATCTACAAGATATGAAAGATCTAAACTATGGAGGAGTAATAGGGAAGAAAAAAATTAAATCACAAACAAAAAATAGAGGCTAGCTAGTAAGGAATTCTAAACTAGAGAAGAATGAAAATTTGTTTCCCAGTGGAGTCGCCAATTTTGT
Source organism: Picea mariana (assembly GCA_032191745.1). Lineage (NCBI taxonomy): Eukaryota > Viridiplantae > Streptophyta > Pinopsida > Pinales > Pinaceae > Picea > Picea mariana. The sequence goes on from JASDQU010012080.1 coordinate 93,203, forward strand.
TATTGAGAAATATCACCAGTATGGTAAGTTATATCTCCCTAGGATTTTCCTATTGGTCCTAGACAGATAGTGGGGCTAGAATTCTAGTGGTTTCCCTAAATCTAAATAAGCAATTCCTTTTTATACCAAAAGGGGAGAGAATGTCCTCATATGTCCTAGTTGTTGCATATCTTGAGTTCGAGCTGCAGCTCTTTCAACTTGCTTCCTACAAACACGCAACAAACAAACACCAATTATCTCTTTCTTCTAATAGTGCTATAAATCACTAATCTGATATATATATATATATATATATATATATATATATATATATATATATATATATATATATATATATTATGAGAGAAAATATAAACATTTTCAAATGAGATACAAACATATTTAGGGGAAAACCTATGATCTATTAGTTAAAATATAGAAAATACATCAATCATCATACCTTTGGTGTGAATGCATTCCTCTTTTCTCCTCCTTAGCTCTTCAACCAATATAGGCAACATGAATGCAACTAATTTCAATGGAGAAGATCCTTTGTAATTGGATAACATAAATCTAGAGACAATTATTTCTTCTCTTGCTCAAGAATTTTCTTCTGTATATAGATCCTTGGAAGAGACTTGGAATATCTTCTAGATCTTCTAGAACCAAATGTAGACTTGAATGATGTAAGTTCCTAGGATAATTCCATGAAGAAATAACTCATCCCTCACTTACCTCTTCGTATCTCTATGAATCTAGAAGGTTGCAGGGATTGTTGCTTGTTTCACTATAGATGACCAATGGCTATTATCACTGATTGACTCATGTAGGACCTGCAATGACCTTCAAAAATTTCATAAATTTTGAGCTAGATATGTGTCTTGGCACTCATCTTCTGCTAGATTCCCTTTGATCCCTGTAGGGTGGAAATTAAGGTTGTAGTATACATGATTACAAAGAATAAATCCATAAGACTAAGCCACTTTGAATTGGTATATGGGATGAATGCAATCTTACCTATCCATTTGAATCTCCCAACATTTTTCAGATGAGAAAGAAGTTTATCAAGCAAGAGTCAATCAAATGATTGAATTGGATGAAAACAAAAGAAATGATTTTGCTCAACTTGCAGGTAGTCAAATTAAAGGGTCAAGAAGTTATTTGATAATAAAACTACTCTATATGTTTTTAACCCAGGTGATATGGTGTTAATGTGGGCAAACAAACATAAAAACTGGAAAAACATGGAAAGTTTGACTCATTGTGGAGAGGACAATATCAGGTAGAGAGTGTAGACAATACTAATTCTTTCAATCTCAATTACCTTGATGGTGAAATGGGAATGAGATAAAACTGTACTATTCTAGTGGAAACTAATGCAATGTTAGCCTATTGCATGAATAATCTTTGTGAGCAATAGATAGAATGCATTTTTTATTTAATTGCATTTGTGTGTTTAATTTCCTTCGTTTCTTGGTTTTCGTTATGCATATTATTTTCCTTATAATAATTCATCATATATGTTTTTCCTACTTTAATTTCAAGTTTCATTTATTTAGCAAATTTGTTTTTAATGCAAAGTAGTGATTTTATTACTATTTGGGCTGGTAGATTCATGATCCGGATTTTGGAACGAACTGATTAACAAAATGAAAAAAATAAACACAATCATATGAAGAATAACAAAGATATCCAGTGAACAATATCTTCTATTGAATAAATGAGAATAGACTGAAACTATTAAACTGCAGAACTGAAACACTTGCTCGAATGGTGGTATCTATCTCTAAGAATAGATGTGGCTACTATGTGAATCCATCTGAGTAGAATGATTACAATGAGGCTCTAGAGGCATTTTTGATATTACTCCTGAATGCCAAAACCCTAAACATCCAAAAACCTAACTCTAGGATGTGAAACGCGAAAATTCATGTGGGCCCCTATGGGTAAGTTGGTACCTCAACTTCCAAGGGTCGTAACGTTTGCATACGACCTTCATTTTAGGCATGTGATAGCCCATTGGAAAGTTCCTTCAGACAAATAAACATTATAGTTTGACTCTCGTGAGCCAAAAAAACATTGTTTAGGGCTCCAAAACGGACCTCGAAGTACATCAAGATGTGCTAACATGAAAACATACAAAATAATCTAGTTGGATTAGGTGAGCCACTAGTATCCACCTGGAAGATATGTAGCACTTCAGACATCCCCATAAGTGTAGAACCCACAGTTACAAAGAAGTACAAAAGAACATGTTGAACAAAAAATAGACAAGAGGAGGCAGTTGGAATAGGTGGGTGGCCACAAATATTCACCTCGATCAATCCTTCTCCCTTAGGAATCAATGGTCTCTATTGGATAGAGTTCCCCCATCAGGCCAGGAAACTTTTACTAGATTTGGCCCCAGGTGAGACACTTTCCATGGTGTAGGAGATGCCTTGCCTTATCAACTTGATAAAGTTGGATCTGTTGTTGGCGGTCCTTGACCTGTGTGTCCACTATATGATCAATGGAGGATTGTTCGATGCAATGAGGCTTGATCTCAGTTGGTTTCAATTGTTCTATGATCTATGAGGTGTCCAATAATGGTGGAAAATATGGCCGAAGGAGGTACACATTGAAAACTGGGTGTAAGCTAAGGAAGGGTGGAGTGTTGACCAGAAATCATTGCTACCCACAACCTTGCTAATAGTGTAAGGACCATAGAGAAGTGTTAAGAGCTTTCAACAGGGCCATGTGAGATGCTCCTTCTGGAAATGTAACCAGACTTTGTCTCCAACCTGAAACTGGTATGGTACCCTGTGTTGATCATGGTGTTGATTGTACTTAGCATTGGATTTCTGTAGAATCTCGTGGACCTATTAGTGAATGTGTTGAATATGCTCAATGAATCTAGTGGCTTTGTCGGTCTCAGACTGAACATGGGACCCTATACAATGTTTTTTTGGCTCCCCTTACTCAAACTGTAGACAAAGTTAGAGTTTGACGGAGAAATGTGTAGCTCTCTTAAATACCTTTCCAACGGGATATCACGCATGTAGAAGAGAGTTCGTATGAAAAAGTTATGACCCCAAGAATTTGAGGTAGTAGGAAACACCATTGAGGATCGTAACTCAATGTAAAGCTCCCTCAAGAACGAATTTATAAAGAAAAATCCTAGCTAAATAAATTTGTATGAATAATTGAATGAATAATATGACCTCTACATGTATTATACTTTAAGAGTCATCACATGAACCCATTCCCCTTCCCATTTCATCATTATGAATCATTATTATCACATGGATTTTACCTAGATACATAGGAAATATGGGTGTCTAAGTATTTGACATATGTGTGAGGGTCTACATTGTTCCCCTTGGTAAGACTTAGGAAATTACTAAAACTAAACCCTTTGTTATGATGTGTTGAAGTATGTCATTAGGTGTTTCCAATTAATGGCTTGCTAAGAGGATAGACCCATCTATTCGAGTAGGTGTTATATATTGGGATGAGTGTATACTTCTTAGCCCATTCCTTAGATAGAGGAAGTAAACGTTGGAATATTTGACTTGGCTTGGGCCATTTATGTGCACATTGACACTTTTATTGAGGGACAGACATCCATTGGATTCTACTTGGTACTTACATGTGATTTTTATATTGTATATGACCTTTTTCTAAGAGGGACATTGTAACTTGTGATATTGTATTTGAGCTTTTCTAAGAGGCACATTATACCTTGAGAGAATTTTATTGGATTATTCTATTATTGGTTGTAACTTTACTAAGGTTTTATCAAGAAAATGGCTTTGGAGTTCGTGGATTAGACATAACACATGTTTTTACATTATAAGTGAAGGGGATTCTCAACTATAAAAGGAAAAGTCTTCCTCCATTTAAAATCATTGGAAATTAATGGAAAATGAGGCGATTGAGGTTTATTGTGCATCTAAATCTCTTAGTGTGATGTTTTGTAGCATTTTTAAGGGTCAATAGATTTATTTAATATTGCTTTGAAGAACAAGGAAAAAGAAGTGCATTGGTGCTCTTCTTGGAAGGGTTCTAAAATTTCTTACTAATGCATTAAGGAAGGGCATCATAAGGGTTCTTCTCTTTCACTTGGTTGATATGGATTATGTTGAGAATGAAATGAAGGAATAGATATAACAATGAAACACACATAGATATTGCAAGAAACACAATAATACAAATCAGATTCTAAATGGAATACAAAACACAACTAGCTAGAATGGTGGTAGATTAACCCTAAAAATAGACGGTCATTTGCAAGAAGTTGATTACAAAGAGGCCAAAAATGTGTTTTAAGATAAACCATCAATGAGAAAACCCTAAACATAAAAAAACTAACCCGAGAAGATGAAACACAAAAGGGTTTGTGGGCCCTCATGTGGCAAAAGGGTTTGTGGGCCCTCATGTGGCTAGTTGATACTTGTGTAAATTTTTCATACAATATCAATTTGGGGAACTAGGTAGGCTATCAAAAAGGTCTAGTCTAGAAGTACACATGTTGAATTGTGTAGTACATTCCTTTGCTAAATTTACCAAAAAAATGTAGTTTAGGGCCTCAAAATAACCCTAGAAATTTGGGACTCAAAAATATGTCGAAACACTCACAAGATGTGGAACCATTGAATTAGTCGAATAGGTGGGTGACCACCTAGATCATTGGCTCATATTTAATTTCACCTTGTCTAGCAGCCAAAAAGAACCCTCATGGATCAATCCTCCCTACGAGCCTTGAAGAATTCCTTCAATCCCTAGGTGGTGCTTGAGGGGTAATCCTATAGGTCCCCTTCAACATTATCCTTCATAAACCCTATAGGTCCCCTTCAACACTATCCTTCATAAACCCTAGAACTCACATTGAGGTAAAGTGGTGATTCCATTGGCCCTTTAAGTAACTAGTCTTCTTATTGAACCATCATCTATTTGTTGAGTTATCTTTCATTATGCATCTTTGTAAAAGGGTTTTGTTTTTTAGCTCTAAGATAACTTCTTAAACTCCTCAACTTACCTCTCATTGCCTTCAGTCATCACCTCTTTATGTATCTTGGTTAGTCTCTCAATGGTAGAAACCTTTGGATATCCTAACAATGGTATCATGTACCTAATTGTACGATCTTTCATTCATCTATGACTAGTTCCATATTCTTGATGCCATATTGATGAACCATGATGTGATTAATTCAAATGTTGAGATACACCTTGGTGATTCAATTCACTCCATAGATACTCCATGCGTAATGTTTGTTTAGACATGATGATATAACCCCTTGGCATGTCATAAAGTTGTCGTTTCCATACAAGGGTTGACTAGGATGACGTAGCATACAAGTTTTCTCACTTGCTCAATGTTACCATTGGAAACATGTTTTTGGTTAGAAGTATGTCCCACTTCTAAGATGACTCAAACTACTTGGGTGTTTAGACTAGGTACCTCAATCAATATCTTAATCACACTAAGAACTTTCAATTTCTCTAAATATTACTCATTCTCATCCACAATAAAAATAGTAGCATTTGTCATGCATGATTACTCAAAGGTCAAAAGGAAAGGTAGAAATCATGAAAGCCTAAATCAAATAAAGACATGAAAGATAAAGAGGTGAAGAGCAAAGTCAAATGAAGTAAAGTACAACCATTTCACTATGGTCCTGCCCTTCAAAGTTTTAAGAGAAAAATGTCTATCTAAAGAAAAAATACTAAAAAGAAAAGAAAGGGAAAGTGTGTGCAAACCAATGTAGTAAGGCTCATCTAGAAGGATATTGTAAAAAACTCCTAGCTAAAATAAAGTTAGAGGCACAAAAAACTTAAAATATTGATCTATACATGTCTAGGACTTTGAGAGTCATCACATAAACATCCCCTCTTTCCCTTCCATGGTTTATCTCACTAAATTGTCTATCCTCCCCCTAAAAAACTTAGGAAATGTGGGTTTTTCTTAGGAGTGGGATTATTTAAAACTAGTAACACTATTAAGTTGTTAGACCCATCATCCTAGGTATATATTACACAATGAAGTGTTATTGGACCCATTGGACACATGGAGCACCCACTTTCTATTGGATCACATGTTTAATATATCAACTTTAGAGGAAGGGAGATTTGCATCTTAAAACATGATTTATTTCATTAATGGAGCAAGATGTTGAGGTAGTTTGACCATTTTTAGCCTAGTCTCAAGGGTTTTAGCATGAAATTATTATTTTATCATGATTAGATGTTTTCTAAGGAAGAAAATTATTATTTAACCTTGTCCAAGAAAGATAATTAATGGTTAAGAACATGTGTTTCCTCCTAAGAAGTCACAAGTTCAAATGGAGAGGGAGGTAAGTTATGTAAACCTCCTTAGACTTTACACTCAAATCTTGGGTAGAGGGGGTCCCTTGTCCCAAAAACAAGGGAGTCTCATACATCAAATTTGATGTGACTTGGCGTGACATTAAAAATAGATTAAATTAAATTAAATTGTAAGAGCATATTTAAATATTATTTTAATCATGGTTCAATGATTTTAATGGGCTTTTGTAAATGGTTTAGGACTTCCTCTTTATCTATAAAAAGGAATGAAAACTCTTACTAAATCTCTTGTTTATTGTTTAGTTGGATTTAATTTTTATTCTTTTGGTGTAGGGCGGTTCTGCAGAAATTATTTGGATTTAATTTTTATTTGATGGTGTAGCCTGGTTCTGCAGAAAATGGTATGAAGTTTTTTTACCCATTGTTCCTTTCAATTTAAATTTATTAGAGGAAAAGATAATTAAATTTATTTGTTAGATTGTTTACATATAACTGGTAAATCCCCTTTATCCAAGAAGCCCTAGCTACCTCATATCTGTGCTTTTCCTAGTCCACGGTGAGGGAAGACCCCAGTCCGCTGTCTGTCCATGGTGAGGACTCTTAGTAATAAACCATATTTAAATTGACTCCTTATCCTGGCTACCTTTTTCTTTAATTTCTTCCCATCCAGGTGACCTTTTGAATTTTCCAGTCACTTTTATCTAATTTTTTAGGTTATTGCAAAATTTTACAGCGCCATTTTTAACCAGCGATCTAAAGGTTTAAAAAACCTTTGTGTCATGATAACATCTCTTAAACCCTAGATCATTTTGTTGTAGGTTAGATCTACATAGTTGAGACCACAACTCAAATATTTCATTGGGTTACATTCATTTTGCTTGAAAAACATCAATATAGTTTGTATGCAGTCGAATTCTGAGTTTGTATGCAGTCGAATTGACCAATCTTTTAGATAAAATCTCAAACATTTCCAACGAGTCGAAACGTCATTATATCTTGTCACTGGTATTTTCATTATCTTTTTTTTGAGGTTACACATTACAAATAGACAGTACTGATGGACTCTATTACATCTATCTTACCAGGATCATTTTGCCGGAACAAATGTTTACGAATATAGATTTATCACGAGTTAACTATTAGATTTATCCGTGAAGAAAATTACTTGACATTTCACGAGTGCACTGTAGTTGTTAGATGTAAACAGATATACGAATTGGCGTCGTCCCATTTAGATTTCATTGTTGTGTGTTACCTTTCTTAGATTTTTTTAATAAAGTGATCCTCATCCTTGGTACACCATAAAATCCTTAAAATCTCAATGTATTAGATGTTTAATAAATGCATCAAAACCCTAAAAGAATCACTAGAATTACCTGGATAGCAATTTTGAAAGGTTACTTCATTCTTGGAATATAGAATATAGAGTTGTTGGAAATCCTTAAAAAATGACGCCATCAGATAAAATGCCTGTCTTGCAAATCTTATCTCCAGAGATGCATCTAAATGTAATGTAAATGTTCAAAACCATTAGATCGCTAGATGTGTATGGAGGCATGTAGCTTCAGCGTCAAAATGTCAGTGGATCACCTTTGGTTAGACTTAATCGTTTGATATTCATTCATAGGGGTTGGGAGGGTGGGTATCAAATGGTTAGACTTAATTGTTTGATATCAAATGATAAATAACATGAAATAAGGACCCTTATAGATTGTCTGATCATTCATTTGGCTGGAGGACTTTGTTATAGTTTTATGATGTGCTTATATAAGTGCATGTACATTATCCATTTTTTTCTTAGTTGTCATTTAATACTTCATTAATCTATACCCTTATTCTGATTATGTCATCTTGTTGTTGGAATGACAGAAGAGTGCGAGCGAAGGCATCCATATTCCCTCAAAATTCCCCGTTCGACCAAGTAAGTATACCTCAAAATCTACCCATCTTCTAACTCAACAACCACAGGGAGTGAGTGGCCACGTGAACGACATCAGCATGGAAAACTCTGAGTATTTTTTGTTTAGAAAGGAGCTCACTAAAAGTGACGCGAATCCAAATCAGAATAAATTTATCGTTCCCCTGATGCACGTTAACAATCTCCTAGGAGCTGCATGTTGCTCCTACCCGCAACTGGCTTCGAGAAGGGAAGAATCTGCACCTTCTCCCCGAAAATGGCTTCAACAACAGATTCAAGGTATTCTCCTCCCCGCAACTGGCTTCGACAAAGGAAGAAAATTAACAATGAAACTTACGTTGAAATACCAAGAAACTTGTGGTTTTGTGTTTCTCAATGAATGGCGCAAATTCATCGAATGGAAGGCACTCAATGTTGGTGATATTGTTGACTTCTATTGGTGCACTGACCGAATTGTCATCAAATGCCCAGGTAAGATTTGATTATCAGCTTGTTTTAAGTTAGTTTTTTTATATCTCATTAATTGTTAGGGTGCTATCACATGAATAGTCGATCAATCATTCACATTAATCTTGGTTCGTTGACTGCAGGCCCAAACTGTACTTGTAATACAGCATTGTGCACTTGCCGCCTCCTGTTTGGGAAGCACTTGCCTCCTCTTGAACATAGTACTTAATATGGAATTTGAACATAGTACTGAATATGAATGGGACATGTTTCATAGTATTAAATGTACTATAAAATAAGTATAAGTATGTAGAATTCTTGTGAATTTTGTACAGTTTATGATGGATAGAGGAGATGTTACAAATAGCTACAACTCTGAAGTTTTTATTCATCTCATTGTTTCATGGAATGAAATATATATAGATCCAAGAATGATGTAGAGAATTCTTTTATAGAAACATCTAGATGCTAAGCATTATATAGATCTATTCATCGAGAAGAACTGTCTGCATGTAATGCCTAGATTTAATTGTTATTTGACCAGTGAACAATAACTATTTCAATTATATGACCATTACATATCATGATGACATGTTAGTCTAAGTCTAGGTTTACAACACTCATCAATTTCAATTTCATCATCCACTTGTTTTTGGGATTCACTTTCTCATGCTTCAACTTTTACATAGTGAATTTCTTGAGTAAAATTCACTTTCTTGACTTTCTTTTGTTACAATAGAAATTGTTTCATAACATAATACTTTGTGATTCAACTTTGTTGATTGATGTTGTTCACTTTTATTGAAGACTTTGGCTTTTTTTAATTTCATCAAGTTTACATTATATCTCCACTTTGCACTTGAATGATGGTTAATTTTACAACTGGATGCCACAAACTCTCTCTACGAAAAGGATTACTATATACACTACTAAACACCAACCAAGTATATCTGAATAATAAGACTTACAACTCCCTTCGTGGATGAGGCATTACAACTAGTTAATTGAATAAATTGTTTACAAAAAGTTCATTTTGGCAAAACATTTTCATAAGTTAATTGCATAAACTCTTTACACTAAGTTCATTTTGGCAGAAACGTTTAATCATTAATCCGTAAACTTCAAACTTGGATAGCACCATTTGAATTTGAAACCAACTCTTCAATACATGCCCGATTGTTGTCTCTCAAGGATCTATGGAGGTCTATCTTTGGACTAGATAATGATTCAATTACAATAGCATAACACTATAGCAAATGATTAAATCACAATATCATAGAATCAGTCTTACAATCCATGCATAAAGAAAGAATAATTTATTATTGAGGTAGTTGCACAAAAAAGTGACCTTCAATAGTGATCAACCTTGATCTTCATAACAATACATAACCTCATTGAACAAGCTCCTCTTGATTGAACACTTACAACAATTTATTTTGGAAAACTACTCATGCATTTTGCATGCATTATTTAGTCAGACAATCTATCAATTACCAACATACTCCCCCATGATGCTAAGAGGGAAAATACCAGATACTCCACCTTGATGTTGAGAGGGCTCACAATAAGGAAAAGTTTAAAAAAATAGACTTTAGCAACTTCCTTAGTGAAAATGTTTGCAAGTTATTCTTGAGTCTTTATATACCTTAGTTCTACTTCCTTCTTTTGCATCAAATCTGGAATGAAATGATACTTTAAATAAATAAAAATTTTCATGCTATGATGGAATGGATTCTTGGCCAATTTGATGGCACTAGTGTTATCACAAAATATCACTATAGGATGAATTGGTTTCTCTCCAATTTCTTCTAGAACTTTTCTAAGCCATAATGCTTGTGTATGTGTTGAGGTGACTACAACATACTCTGTTTTGGATGAAAGTGCAACTATACTTTGCCTCTTTGAGCTTCGAGTATTCAATCCCAAACCAAAAGAAAAAAACAATTACCAGATGTAGACTTTCAGTCATATAAACTACCTCCCCAATCAAAATCACTAAATTCAACAAGATCAAACCTTTTAGAAGTGTAGTAATGAATACAAAAATTTAGAGTTCCTTTCACATACCTCAAAATCCTCTTGGTTGCCTTCATATGTATTTCAAATGGCTATGTCATGTATCTTGAAACAAGAGAAACCGAATAAGAAATATGAGGTCTTGTGTGGGTTAGAAACATCAAGCTTCCATCAATACTTATGTATGTTGCCTCATCAACTATTCTAGCACCATCATCTCTACACAACACAATTCCATGAACAATTGGAGTGTAGGCTAGTTTACAGTTTACCATATCAAATTTCTTCAACATATATTTTGCATACTTTGTTTGACAAATGAAAATTTTATCCTCATTTTGATAAACCTCCATACACAAAAAATATTGCATGAGACCCAAATCTTTCATCTCAAATTCATTCATCACAGCAATTTTGAATTCATCCATCATCTTATTACTACTACCCATATATAATAAGTCATCAACATATAGAGTTACAATAACAATATGATTACCTTCTTGTTTGTAGTAAAGTGTAGGTTCACTTTTACTTCTATTGAAGCCACTCTCTTGAAAATATTCATCAATCATAGCATACAATGTTCTTGGTGCTTGCTTGAGGCCATTGAGACGAACAAAGTTCGCTCACACAAGAATAATCCAAAATATCTAGAATATAACAAAGTAATCCATATAGGACTGTAAATAATAAATGAATAATAAGATAATAGATGAGATGATTACAATTGAGAATGAGGGCCTGCTTATATACCCACTCAGGGGTGCCCTTTACCAATAGTCATGTCCTTTGAGACATGACCTTTCATTATTAATAATTATTATTTAATAACTATAATTATGTTATGAATATCTATTTATGTATATTTTATGTTCATAACATTGCCTTCCCCTTAAAAATGCTTTGTTCTCAAAGCATAAGCATTGGAAGGCTTCCCTTTGAACATTTGTTCTAGCACACAATATCTTTTCAAATCTTCTGTGCTTGTAGTTGCAACTCTTGACGAAACATGATGATATAACCTTCGAATTCCCAAACTAATGTGTTGCATATTTTGGAGAGTGATCCATCCGAAATCTACTTTCATTAGAATTGTTTGATGATTGATTGTTTCAAGTTGTTGATTTTGTCATTTATAATAACTTAATGCCTTTCCTTGATAACTTGTATCCTTTAATTATCCTTTAATAAAAATAATTTTATATTTCCTTTTTATTTTCCTTCTTTTTAATATATATATATATATATATATATATAATACAACTTTTATACTTCACTTTTATTTTAAAATTATATATAATATCTTTGTATACTATATATAATATTATATATAACTTTATAAAAGTATCATAATAATTTATTTATTTAATAACTTATCCCCTTACCCTTGAATCTTGAAGAGTATGAAGTCTTCATCTTTTATAACCTTCTCTTTTAACTTTTAAAACTCCATCCTTGAATCTTGAAGAGTATGAAGTCTTCATCTTTTATAACCTTCTCTTTTAACTTTTAAAACTCCATTATTTTTTAAACTTTGTGGATATTCCTTATGTATATTCGTTGTTGATATTTTTTTTTTTTAACTTGGTGGATATACTTGAATTTAATTGTATGACGATATTTCTTTTATACTTATATATATAAGTATATATTTGATACTTTTTAATAATATTTAATATTCAATCTTCATTTTACTTTCACTTTGTTAACTTTCCTTAGTACTTTTAATAAGGCTTTTGTAATATATTAATGTACTTTCCCTTTTAACTTTTTCAATTAACTTTAACTCTTTTAATTTCAACCCTTCTAAAATTAAGATGTTAGTCATGAGGAGATGTGACCATACACACAACCACGTGAGGGAATTAATTTCAACCCTTCTCAAATTAATACCTTGAATTTGGTCATACGGTTCTCTTTAACCAAAAATGTGTTTGAATTTAATTGTATGACGGTGTATGGTGGCGGCTGCAGAACGAGCAGCTGGCATAGAATTTCTGAAATTGACAACAAAAAATAATAACAAATTGTACGGACATAACACACCAATTTGTACGGCGGCGGGATTAGTGTATAAGAGCGAGTAGTACAATGGATGTACGGATTTTTAAAACATTGCAATTGTAATGTAATGTACGAATATCTTAAAACAATGCGACTGTAATGTAATGTATGGATATCAATGGTACAGACATCGCACACATTAATTTTTTAAATTGTTCATTTTACGGATAGATTTGTATGAATTTTGTGCTTTGTACGGCAACAATAATTTGCATGCGGCTGGTATAGAATGTAACTAGTGGCTGATAAAATTTTAGTTGATTGTACAGACTGTCCAAAAATTGTGAAATTTATAATTGAATTCAATTTTGTATGAACAGATTTACAATTGATTATCAATTGAGTGTTGTACGCTACTATTTTCACTGTAATTTTCTGATTTTCTGATTTGCAGAATTGTAATTTCTTATGGAATTTTAAATTTTTTTATTATTTTTTATCCTTGATTCCCTTACAGAACTTGATTCCTTACAGAATTTGTAGCAGAATGATTTATTATTATTATATTATTTTTCTAATTCTCTTTTAAATTTAGCAGCAAAATAATTTTTTCCAGATGTAGATTTTTTTTTATGTTGGAATTTTTATTTTCCTTTTCTATGTATTTATTCTCCTTTTTATGATATGGCAGCAGAAATTTTTTCTTAAATTATTCTTTTATGGCCAAAAGCAAGTGTGGTCAATGGGGATTTCTGGTCAATGACCTGGGTTGGAGAAACTCCGAAAATTTGAGAGTGGCTAAAAGCCTTTGTGAGACAAAGCCTGGAAAATATGGCCAAAGGCCAGGATCAGACTGGATCTGATGGAGAGACTGGCCAAAGGCCTGGTTGGTGGTCAAAGACCAGATTTTTCAGAGAAACTCTGAAACGATGGGTTTGGCTAAAAGCTGAATCAGACAAAATCTGATAAAGAGGGTGGCCAAAGGCCAGGATCAGTGAAACGTAGCTCTGATACCAAATGAGACGAACAAAGTTCGGTCACACAAGAATAATCCAAAATATCTGGAATATAACAAAGTAATCCATATATGACTGTAAATAATAAATGAATAATAAGATAATAGATGAGATGATTACAATTGAGAATGAGGGCCTTCTTATATACCCACGCAGGGGTGCCCTTTACCAATAGTCATGTCCTTTGAGACATGACCTTTCATTATTAATAATTATTATTTATTAACTATAATTATGTTATGAATATCTATTTATGTATATTTTATGTTCATAACAGCCATGCAAAGCCTTCTTCAACTTGTATACTTGATGTTCTTTTCCTTGCACTTCAAAACCTTGTGATTGTTCCACAAACAATTCTTCTTCTAAGTACCCATTCAAAACGACATTTTTCACATCCATGTGATGAATGTTCCATTTTTTGCTACTAGTGCAAATGTTTCTTCATAATCAACTCCATACCTTTGTGTGAAGCCTTTAGCAATAAATCTTTCCTTGTGTCTTTCAACACTCCCTTCACTATTGTACTTAGTCTTGTAGACCCATTTAGTACCAATCTTTTTCTTTCATATGGAATTTCTCTAAGCTTCCAAGTATCATTCATGTGAATAGAATCTATCTCTTCTTGCATTGCTTGCACCCAAACCTCATTAATACACTCATCTTCAAAACATAATGGTTCAAAATCAGCCTTGGAAAGTAGAGAAAAATTTAATGTCTCACCTATTGGATTTTCTTCATGTGCTGGACTTTTACTCCTTTGATAAGTATGTAGAATTCTTGTGAATTTTGTACAGTTTATGATGGATAGAGGAGAAGTTACAAACAACTACAACTCTCAAGCTTTTATTCATCTCATTGTTCAGGGAATGAGACATATATACATCCATGAATGATGTAGAGAATTTTTTTCTAGAAACATCTAGATGCTAAGTACTATATAGATCTATCCACCAAAAACTGTCTGCATGCAATGTCTAAATCTAATTGTTATTTGACCATTGAACAATAACTCATCTAGTTAGGTCAACCTAAGTAATTATATTATTTCAATTAATACTAATAACAATAATTATGACCATCACATGTCATGATGACATGCTAGTCTAACTCTCTCTTAGGATTACAATTATATTATTTCAATTAATACTAATAACAATAATTATGACCATCACATGTCATGATGACATGCTAGTCTAACTCTCACTTAGGATTACAATATGGATCAATTTCAATTTCAGCATCCATTTATGTCTGGGATTCACTTTCTCATACTCTACAGCTTTTACATAGTGATTCAACTTGATGTTAATTGATGTTGTTCACTTTTATGAAAGACTTTGTCTTCTTTTAACTCCACTTTGCACCTGAATGGTGGTTAATTTTACAACTAGATGCCACAACCTCTCTCTACCAAAAATATTACTATATACACTACTAAACACCAACCACTTCATCTGAATAATAGTTAATTTTACAACTAGATGCCACAACCTCTCTCTACGAAAAAGATTACTATATACACCACTGAACACCAATAACACCAACCAAGTATATCTGAATAATAAGACTTATAAGACCATTTCAACAGTCAGCTTCTGTGACCGATTTGACATGTTTTGTCTCCATATTTCGCTTTCAGAGACCAATACTTGAATCCTTCGTACGTTAATTCAATAAACAAACTGTTTACACTTAATCATTTATGACATGTGCACCTGGGTATCATTTAATCATTAATGGGCAAACTTCAAACTTGGATAGCTACCATTTGACTTTGAAACTTGCGATTGTTGTCTCGATATATTGATGGTCACATTAATTTTATTGCATTATGTTTAAATGGTCTCAATTATTAAAACGTGCTTGTGATAATTTTGTGCGATTTAAGTATCCTTCTTTTTTATATTTTTGCAGAAGTCTTATTTGATGAATGTGAGGAATGACAAATGATGACCATTAATTTATGAGTTTTTCTTGCGAACTTTTATTACCCATCTATCATTAAATCATTGATTTATGAGTTAATGAATGATTAGTGTGGTAAAAGGAATACATATTGCAGAACTTTTATTACCCATCTATCATTAAATCATTGATTTATGAGCTAATGAATGATTAGTGTGGTAAAAAAATTACATATTGTAGAGTCTTGATTGATTTTATAAGCATAACTTTGGGATTGAACAATGCTTTATATTTAATGTATAGGATCAACATTGAATTTTATATTGACATGGATGAGCAATGGTGAATGTTTAGCAATGGTGATGAATGGTGGAAATATATGATGCAATAATGAGTATTTCATATTGAAAATTTAAGTTATGTTGGACTCATAATTTTTGGCAATATTTTAGTTTTTTAGGTTAGATATGTGAAAGTGGTCTATCTCATTGTTTCGGGGAATGAGATATATATACATTCAAGAATGATTTAGAGAAAATCTTTCTAGAAACAACTAGATGTTAATCACTGTATAGATCTATCCATCAAGAAGAACTGTATGCATGCAATGCCTAGATCTAATTGTTATTTGATCACTGAACAATAACTATTTCAATTATATGACCATTACATATCATGATGACATGTTAGTCTAAGTCTAGGTTTACAACACTCATCAATTTCAATTTCATCATCCACTTGCTTTTGGGATTCACTTTCTCATGCTCTTCAACTTTTACATAGTGAATTTCTTGAGTAAAATTCACTTTCTTAACTTTCTTTTGTTACAATAGAAATTGTGTCATAACAAAATACTTTGTGATTCAACTTGATGTTGATTGACATTGTTCACTTTTATTGAAGACTTTGGCTTCTTTTAACTTCATCAAGTTTACACTATATGTCCACTTTGCACTTGAGTGATGGTTAATTTTATAACTGGATGCCACAAACTCTCTCTACGAAAAGGATTACTATATACACTACTAAACACCAACCAAGTATATCTAAATAATAAGA
>JASDQU010012080.1:133290-167697 GCA_032191745.1 Picea mariana
TCCCATCTTGACTCATCTAAGAAGATGTATGATGCCCTAACAAACCTCTTCTCAGTTAGAAACATTGGACAAGTAATGAGTCTGAATAATGAGCTCCGTGACATGAAGATGAATGATGATGACAACATAACATCATACTTTCTGAGGATCTCTCAGTTAAGAGATCAACTACAAGCTATTGAAGAGATCATCTCAGAGAAGGAATTGGTAAATATAGTACTCAGTGGTCTTCCCAAGACATGAGATGCATTTTCCGCAAGCACGAACACAAGGAAGGAGTATCCTACAATTGAAGAACTTTGGAATTGTTGTGCACAAGAAGAATCAAGGATGAATGTAAAAGAGAAACCCCAAAATAAATATGATGATCAAGCCTTCACAACAAAGTTCAAGAATTTCAAGAATAAAAATAAGTTTGGCTCCAGGAAGAAACCAAATCGAGAGAAAGATATGTCAAGAATACAATGCTTCAATTGTCGAAAGTATGGTCACTACAAGAATCATTGTCCTAAGTTAAAGAAAAGGAAGTAAACATGCGAAGCATCAGTTTTTGAAGAAAGGGAACCCTCAAAGAAAGCCAAGCAGGAAAAAAAAACTTATTCTTCTAAGACAAGGTAACAATACTCTTCATAGTTCTTGTACATACCATATTTTTTGTACATATCTTGCACATCTATTTCTTAGAAGATAATATGTTCCAAGAGAAACTATACCTATGTAAGAACAACAAGATAAGGAATTTGATCACCATGACTACAAGTCAGAGAATACACATGAAAGGATGAAGTACATCAACAACCCCTGGTAATAATTCATGTGGAAGCTATTACTTAAGTAACAACTACAAGTTAAGCTGAAATCAAAATAAATCTTGAAGAAACCTAGAAGAATTAAAGACAGAAAGAAGTCAACAATCAAGAGGAAATTGGAAAAAGATTTGTGACACCTTGCAAAAGGAAATAAGGATGTAGATGGAAGTGTGGACTCTCCTAGATGGAGGAAGATGATTATATATTTCCAAAAGAAGAGCATGAATCCATGCATGAAGCAAGGATTGGGATGGAGATAATCCTAAATAATATGATCCATTGAAGATGATGAAGTATCTATCTGTGGTAGCAACCATACAAAGTAGCACATGTTCAAGTGACTTTATAAGAAGTATTCCTTGAAAAGAAGCCTTAAAGTATCACTAGTTGTCCATCCAAATCCATGATGAAAGAAAGAAATTGGAATCTTCAAGGCATGGAATCTATAGAAAACTCCATGGACCCAAGATATAAAGAGAAACATGAGGAAGAACATGAAGATTCCAAGAGAGAAAGAAAATCCAGAACAACCAGTCATTGTATCGAGAATCACAAGACTACCAGCCTGATATGAGCTCACTAAAAGAAATCAAACAGAGAAACTAAAATTTGTGATGAAGAACAATGTATGGAAGACTTATGAATGTAAGCATTGTGATATCCAGAACTAGAGGTTCTCCTAGATGGAGGGAGAAGGCTATGATGATTTATTGTTCCAGTAAACTAGACATACATCTACATGAGCCAGTATATCATCCGCAATATCCATGGGTTGGATTTTACATGTAGAGAAACCTCAAGGCTTTGAGGTATACTAGAAACAGGCCCTTGTATGCAGATGAAAGATCTTGTATGGATTCAAACAACTTGGTGCAGAGCCTTCAATGCACAGCAGAAGCGTGGTGAAAATATTTATAGAAACAAAGATATTGTATCAGAATGGTTAGTCAAAAGTCCAGGATGATGGATTGCTAATCCATGACAAACTCTCATGATTAAAAAATAAGTGCCACATGGATATGTTCCAGTTTGATCCCTGCCACAATGTTATGAGCTAGTAGGAAACAAAAGAGTTGAATTCAACAATGATATACTATATTGATCATAGCTATATGAAGCCTTCAAAGAAAATCAGTGTTCCAGAAATACCAAAGTAAATTGAGATCAATAATTACATTCTCTATGATGAGGTCTAGAGAGGAGAAGTGGTTCTCCAATATATTTCTACAGATGAGAAGATAAGAAGATATTTTGGTAAGGTCTCTGTCCAAGATAAAATATTTTTACGTACTCAAGCTGGAGCTCGTGGAGAGGACTTCCCTATTGAAAAAGGAAGAAATGAATCCTAGGTTGGGAGGGAGCACTAATTTGTTATTGATTTATGGAAAATCACTTTTCAATTCAAAAAATTGTCTAGGATGAGTAGTTCCTTTATAGTTCAGAAAGTGGTTTGATATTTCTAACGGAAAAGCATTTTCAAGTTCAAAAAATGGTCCATATCGAATGGTCATTTTCATAATGAAAATGGTTCGATGGATTGTTGATGTACCAAAGACATCGATTCCCATTGTGGTTAATATATTTAATGGTCTAGGATAGTCTCTCCTCTTGAAGATCACTCTTAGTAGTGGTCAAGAAGACTGGTACGCCTTGCCGGATAGTCATTCTTTCGAAGCTCAAAGTTGTGAGCAGTTTCAAAGAATGGTTTGTTTTGGAGGTTGGTGCAGGACAATCATTTCCTTAGGAAATGGTCCAGACAATCATTCCCTAGGGAAAATTCATTCTCTCCAAGTTGCACTTTGTTTAGTGCCGAAGGAATGGCCTGGATAGGTTAATGGTCTAGTCTCATAAATCGGGACAATTATTCTTCTTTGATTGAGAAGAATAGTCCAAATAGATCATCATTGATGTTTTAATTTCTAAGGAAAGATGCTCTTCCAGATATCATAACCATGTTTTATGTGCAGGTTGATTATATGATTGTTATGGAGACTATATGTCTCCGGATAGTAGATGTATACTACTATGGTGGATTTGTTCCACTGATTGTGACTATATGTCCAAGATCAAGTATCTTTATGCTACTTGGTGTGGTAGTGTACCATTGGATTGTACTTGTGTACTACTATGAATAGACACAGTTGTGTTCTATTGCATGATATTTTTCCGATTGCCTTGAATACTATCAGTAGTGTTGGAAATGATTATCAGCTAGATGGATGATCAATGGACAGAGATTTCCCAAATGGAAAATGGTTTAGGACATTTATTCTTCTAGGCCACATGTTCGAATTAGAAGAATGGATTTTGTTTCACTCTGTGGAGTGAGTGAGTTATCCATCATCATGTCTGACTACTCATATGGAGTATGGTTTCAAGATATGATGGAGTTGATGAAACTGATAGTGATGTTGGTGCTCATGATCTAGTCATGATATAGTCTATATGACTATGTTGATGCTACCGAGTTAATGGTATGTTTGTGCTCAATACCATTACCTTCAAATACCTCTGTAGCTAGGAAGGACTTTTGATATTATGGTAGCTATGGGAGGTATTTACCTCCACGTGTAAACGTGACAAGAATAGAATATTCTTTAAAGCAAAGAGAAACCCTAATTAGTTGGGTAATAACCCTAGAAGACAAGTCATCTCAAGAAGATAATTTGTATTAGGTTATTACCCTCCAAGAGAAGAAGTCAACTAAAGGAAATATTATATACTAAGTAAATAGGCACCCAGAATGCGAAGTCAGCCCAAGCAGTTTTCCATTTTTAGTATAAATACAGGAGGCCAGTCTTCATTCTAGCAGGCGGTCTCAAAACTACAGTACCACACTTGTGTCCACAACAGTTGGGCAGTTTTGTGTGCAAGTTATGGAGAAGTTGTTGCCACCATTCTATGGTCTTGTTCTTCTCTGGGTTTGGACTTTCTGATCAGTTTTTGTTATTCTTTCTTCGTGCACTATCCTTGAAGAGAGGTGTGCTATCTATCCCAGGGTTTACTTCTGGAATGTTTCACTGTCAAGTTTAAGGTGCTTGGGGGTGGCTTCGGCCTATGGTTGGGTGAATATAGTGATATTTTCTATGGTTAAACGAGCACATCCATTATATTCTGTCAGGGGCATGGTGGGTCTCAATTTTCAACCTTTTGCTTGAAAAATTCATTCATGTATGCATAATTGATTAGCAAATACTTTCTTTAAAAACCATACATGATAACTCTTTTTAAAAATATGAAATAAAAATTGGCTCAACAACATATCAGTCTCATGCAATCCAATCCATACAATTGTTTAGTAGTCATTAATGAGAAGGGGGTGAATAAGGGTCTTGGGATATGTGAGGGGTTGTAATGAGAGAAAAAATTTAGAATGAGGGAGAAAATATCACAATTACTTCTCACAGACATCAAACAATCAACTGTATTGTAAACCCAAAAAATGCATTACTATAATTCATCCTCGTGTGATCTTTTAAACTACCATAATACAAAGTTTATCTTAACTATAATTAAATTTAGGAACAAGGGGTGAATAATGAATGTGGGAAGGTGAGGGGATTTTAATGTGAAAAAAGTGAAATAATGGTTGGGAGGAGAGCGAATACTATTCATAAGATTAATTAAGTAATCCATAAAACCATTCTATATTAAATGAAAAAGATCCAACACTAACCAAATAATCATTGTGATTAGTTTAACAACTACTGTGCATAATTTAATCATTTGTGTGTATTAATTTGTTGATTGTTCGCAATTAAATATTTAACATAGTGTCATCAAACTCCAACAATATGCCTTTCAAACAACCTGTATAAGAGTTTTGTTTCTTCTCATTTGTTCTATTTAATATTTTAAAACAATTTCCAAATGAACACGCGGTCACTTGTTTCCACTCTATTCAACATAAAAACATCAACCACTATCCATGAATTATTTCATTAATCAAACAAAGACACAAAAATCATGCTTGATTCCATTCCTCAATTCCATTTAACAATTATGTTGCAATGAAACCATACTATCACAAAACCCCTGCCCATCTCTGATACGATGCATGATATACATCAAACATACACAGTAGACAACCAAAACACAATCATCAATATTTCAAATTGCAATAATCTTGACTTTCCATTTAAACACACAACAATCACCACTTCAAAGTGTACGATGTTGTAGGATACAAAGACTATTCAACAAAACAAAAAATCATTTTTGTGACTGTACATGTCTAATTACTCTGAATCTAAACATCAAACAACACTAAGCTATCAATCTAATACAATTAGACAATGACAGTATGCCTAATTCCATTTCTCCATTCAATCAAATTGCAACAAAACCATGTTGTTAAAAAACATGTGCCCATATCTGATGGTATAACCAAATGATATCCATAACATATGTAGTGGACATACATGCCACAACTATCATGATTGCAATACTATTGATTGGCAATTAAAACACACAGTAGAAACAACCCTTATTTCAACCTATATCATGTTGTAGGAAACACACAACCCAACACATAAAGCAAAGAGGCATATTCTTGATCAACCATAAAACCATGTTGGACTATTGAATCAATTGCCATAATAAAAGAATAAAGTGATTATAAACCAATCACAAACCCCACTGTCAACGCTATTAATCAGGGACAACCAATAATCAACCACTGTCGACGATAATCCACCAAATCATAACAGTCGACCATGATCTCGACCAAAAATAACTGGTTCATTTATCAAACTCATGCTTAAAATAATCAAGGGTGGGCTCTGAGTAACCAACACAAGGAGGTTGGAAATGAACGCCAACAGTTGGTGAGAAACATTCAGGAAAACACGGTGGACACACTAGCCATATCATCCATAGATTTGAAAGACAAGGAGAGAGTTCAATAGGCATGAGATATTATGAACAGAGCAACAGAGGTCCCTCATAGGCCAATAAAAAACACCCAGAACATGCATACAATAACCCTCACAATTTTCCCCAATCAACCTGGGTAATGATGATATAAAAAGAGATCCATGAAATAGAAATCAACCTCAAAGCAAGCCCATAGGTGTAATAGCCATCACAACCAACTATGTAGATGCCAATAGTATAAACAAGACTATACCTAGGTGAAACGATATACACTGGCACAAGGTGGTTTGAAATCAAATCGAGCAACCCCATAACAACAATACGATCGGGCGTGGTGACAAGAACTGTGTGAAGACAATTGGTCAAGTCTGGACCGAATGAACCCTCCAAAAAACTCATAAGGAAAAAAGAGAGTATTCATGGCTTCTACCACTCAGAATAATTAATGAAACTGTGACTTCAACCATCGCTTTCTATTTGCAACTAAAACCACACAGCAATCATTGCAGAGAAATATCACAAGTTTACATAGTTTCCAGTCTCAAGAAAAGCATAGAACCATACATCACAGAGCCAATATCTATTTCATAAACAGAGCGATGTTGGACCTTGACCAAGTTTTGAGAGATATTTGGTCAAGTTTGACCTATTTTGGGACTTTGACAGACTGTCGAAGGCGGAGCCCAAGATGAAACAAAGATCGTGGGATCTCGGCCCCTTTTTGGGTCCTTTTTGGGATTTGGGATTATGTAACGGGTATGAGAGGTCAGCCCATGGGTTTACCCATGTTTAGGCCTATTTTGTAAATTATATATAGAAGACTAGGCGATGTAATGAGAGAGGTCATAGGAATAGCTAAGTGGTAAATTTGGATTTATGTGATCAAGATTGTAAGTTCTCTGTGCATACTGTGTGAGACTTGCAAAGCTAAGTGCAAGTCATTCTAAGAGGTTGTGGAAGACTGTGTGCTTAGATCTACTTGAGGAAGGAGGATATAGCGAGCTGCGTAGATCTCTTTTCCTATGTGGCGTAAGGTTTTGAGGCTCTATGCATGTAACCTATTGGAGAAGATAATAAAGAAGAAGAGTTGGTGGACATATCCCCAGGGTGGGGGTGAACCACGTATATATTGTGTTGCTCTGCTTTGAGCAATGTCTTGATATGCTTATGTATTTACTTTCTAAAGTGCTCTGATATAGATAGATAGATATGCTTATGCTTTGTGCTAATGATGTATATGAATGTAGATCTAACCTATGTGAATGTGCTTAGTGCCTAAATCTGCTAGATTTAATTTACCTCTTTATGATAAGTGCTTATATACATCATATCTAAGTGAATGATGCGATGCTTTGTTTTATCTGCACAGTAGAATAGTGGTTAAATGCTGATGAACTGTCGATGCTAAGTGCCTGGAGTTAAGTATTACAATGAAAGATCCGTGTCCCAGCTAAGGTTTCATACACCTGAGTCCTGCAACCACCCCTGCCTCTACCTCGGGTGAGATTTCATCTACTTCGTAGGTGTTTCCAAAAGGGTCGGTAGTTAGGTTTTTGTTGGTGCATTGTTGTAGCGTTGAACCATGGGTCTACCCCTATGCCAACAAATGCTTCTTTGATGAAGAAAAATCACAGATGCAGCAAGGAAAAGAATAATTTCTCATAGAGAATCTTGAATTCAAAGAAGCAGTCAAGATAGAACTTCACTCTATGACATGCGTCGAAATAAAGGCAGAGGATCGAGTGACACAACAAGTGGAATAGCTTGTAGAAGCTATCCAAAGTTTACTATAGTGCATAACATACTTAGAGCTCCGCGCAGTACCCAAGACCCCACAGGATGTAAGGGATCAAAGAGAAGCACTTGCTCGAAGTGCAGTTGATAGAATAAAATCCCTTTCTATGGAATGTAAGGAACTCACTGATCGCAGTGCCCAGACCTACAAGAAACTCACGAAGAATCCAGAACTGAAGGCAATAGAGTCACAGCTCCAAGAGGCAAAGTATCAAGCTGAAACAATAGAAGCGTAGCTGAATCCCTTGTTAGTTGTGGAAAGAATGAAGCGATCCCAAGAGAAATGAACTACCGAGTAGCAGATCCACGCTATCCAGAGTAGAGTTATGGAAGTAACTTAGAGGTTTCAACTTGTACAAGATAATTCCTATCAATTGTTCACAGAGGTAGAAGGCCTAGGAGAAGAATTGGATCAGGTTGTCACTACAGTTGAATAGTGCCTGGAAGGACTTGTCGATGATGCAATCATCCAAGAGTTTGATGAACAGGAGGCCAAGGCACAAAAACAAGTCAAAGAAGCTCAAGCTATGCTCGAGCCTTTTGAAGCAGAATTATCTAAATCAGAGCGACTCAGGATGAGTCATACATGAGTGTTGGGGGGTTGTTGGCCCTTGACCAAGTTTTGATAGATCTTTGGTCATGTTTGACCTATTTTGGGAATTCGACAGCCTGTCAAAGGCGGAGCGCAAGACGAAGCAGAGATCATGGGATCTTGGCCCCTTTTTGGGTCCCTTTTGGGATTTGGGATTATGTAATGGGTATGGGATGTCGCCCATGGGTTTACCCATGTTTAGGCCTATTTTTTAAAGTATATATAAAATATTAGGCGATGTAATGAGAGAGGTCATAGGAATAGCTAAGTGATAAATTTAGATCTATGTGAACAAGATTGTAAGTAAGTTGTTAAGTATTACAATCATAGATCTATGTCCCAGCTAAGGTTGTAGACACCTGAGTCATACAACCACCCCTACCTCTACCTCGGGTGAGACTTCATCTGCTTCACAAGTGTTGGAGAAAGGGCTGGTAGTTAGGGTTTTGTTGGTGCGTTGTTGTAGCATTTAACCCTGGGTTTGCCCCTATGCAACAACTGGATATTTCTTTTATCAAATATGTCTCTGCCTCTTCCTCTTAACCACCTCTTCCTCTTGGATAATTATGATTTTGACCTCTACCTTGGCTTTGGTTTCTTTTGCTGCTAGTGTTGGCATTTTCATTCTTTGTAATTTTCAATTTTGAAGAAAAATATTTCTCACCACTTTCTCCAAATGAATATATCAATCTTTTTTCATGAGACATAAGAGATCCAACAAGGTAATCAAATTGAAGAGTAGAAAAATCCTTGCTTTCTCCAATGATTATCGAAACATGGTTCCACCTTGGTGTTATAGACCTTAACACCTTTTAAATCAAAACCTCTTTGTCCACAATTTCTCCAAGTGTAGCCATCATATTGACTACATATTTTTCTCTCACACAATAATCACTTACATTTTCAGCTTCTTGCATCTTCAAATTCTCAAATTCTCTTTTCAATGTCTGTAACTTTACAAATTTGACTTGATCATTGCCTTGGTAAGCTTCTTGTAGAGTTTGACTTTGCACCTACAATTCTTGGAAACAAGATTTTATCAAGAGCAATTTGAATATGAAATAAATCTTGAGCATTCTTCTTTCTATATTCCTTCTTAGCTACTCTATCATTTGCAGTAAGAGTGGTCCAATCTTCTAGCTCTTCAAAAACCGTTTCTACAATCTCCCATAGATATCTCCCTATCAAAAAGGTCATTATCTTGATGCACCAATAATCATAATCACTTCCATTAAATTATTGAATGGGAAAGGAATTAGAGTTTGACATGATTAACCTAAAACAACAACCAACTATGATACCAAATGAAGGATCTATGCAGGCCTATGACTAGATAATCATTCAATTAGAATAGCATAACACTATAGCAAATGATTAAATCACAATATCGTAGAATTAGGCTTACAATCCACGCATAAAGAAAGAATAAATTATTATTGAGGTAGTTGCACAAAAAAGTGATGTTCAACAATGATAAACCTTGATCTTCATAACAATACATAGCCTCATAGAACAAACACTTAGCTTCTTGTGAATGAATGCTTACAACAATTTATTTTGGAAAACTATTCATGCATTATTTAGTCAAACAATCTATATCTAAACGCTAACCATAGAAAAGAAAACTCCAAATAGATTGCATCATGTGAGATGATTGACAAGACTGCATCAATTACCAACAGTCTAGATATGAATTTTTTAAGTGATATATTGATTGTCACATTAATTTTATTGCATTATGTTTAAATGGTCTCAATTATTAAAACGGGATTTGGATAATTTTTATATTTTGCACAAAGTCTTATTTGATGAATGTGAGTAATGAAAAATGATAACGATTAATTTATGAGTTTTCCTTGGGAACTTTTATTACCAATCTATCATTCAATCATTGATTTATGAGTTAATGAATGATTATTGTGGTAAATAGAATACATATTGCACACTCTTTTGATGGTTGATTTTATAAGCATAACTTTGTGATTGAACAATGGTTTACATTAATGTGTATGATAAAGATTGAATATTATATTGACATGGATGAGAAATGGTGAATGTTTAGCAATGATGATGAATGATGCAAGTATATGATTCAATAATGAGTATTTCATATCGAAAATTTAAGTTATGATGGACATCATACTTTTTAGCAAGATTTAGTTTTTCTAGGTTAGATGTGTGAACTTGGTGATGCAGACCCCTCCCTAGACCCGCAGGTCGGGATCTGCATAGGATATTCTCCTTTCGGCCTGAGAGCTCGACTGGCTCTTCTATTTCCCTTTCGGGAAATCTACCCACAACAACACCTTGAGGAATTTTCCTCTTTTACTTTGGGATACTGGATTTCGCGATTTCTCGAATCCTGTGGTCGAGCGCCTTACCTCTTTGACCTCCTAAACCTGAAATGCCAACACTTGACCTTTCCATGATGTCAATTTCAGATTTTCTCCTTTTGTGATTTTGGGGGTTGCGATGTCGTGAAACTCTTCCCCTCGACTCCCGAAATCTCGAAACCTGAATTATCAAAATTCTGAAATCCCCCTTTTAAGGAGATAAACGGCTGTGAAATCTTCCTTGATCCAATGGTCAGTGAAATTTCGCATACCAGGAGTTCAATATGCCAAATATCGAACTCTATGTCTTCTCCACATTCCGGTCTTCGAAATTCCGAAATACCGAAATGGTACTTCACCTTGTTGTTTCACAAAACTCAACAGGAAGTCTCCTATCCTTCCACGTGTCGCCTCCTCTTCATTTTGGGTTTTTTCCCCTGTTGTGTCCCGATATCTCTCCCTCGAAACTTTCGAAACCCCAAAATCCAAAGTTCCTAAAACTTAAACTTGTTCCTCCTTGCTTCCACACACGAAAAAATCTCCTTTTCATATTTCTGGGAATTGATCGGCCAAGGATTTTGGCTTACACTTCAGACCTTCGAACCTCGAAATGATGAAATGATCTGACGTCCCAATAAGTCAAGATCAATGGCCCTATATCCCCCTTGCAGCTCCTATAGATCCTACGGCTCTCGCTATTTGGGGAATTCTTCTCAGAGAATTCCGACCATCCAAACTTCTTCTTCAAAGATCTCTGGTTCTAATTTGACCCAGTGACTCTCTTCTGGAACCTATCCTCTGCACGATGGCTAAGGTTCCCTTCTTCTCTTCAAACACCTTCAAGACAATAACTCTCCTGAGCTTTCTTTCACCAACTCAATCTCCTACAAGATTTCTACATGCACTCCTTGCGGCACTTCCTTAAATATGTCTAAGTATTTGAGTTCTTTTGACTCTGTGCAACTCCTCATGACAGTAGTCTTCAACCTTCTCCTAGGTTGGTGAGTTCTAAACTTCCAACTAGCCTGCAAACACCTTGCACAGCTTTTGTTCTTGACTTTCACTTCCATAGAAAATGAGAATAACAGTATCCCTCCTGAGCTTTCAAAGATGAACTTTGAACCCATCAATGCACTCCTTGCGGATGCTCCACTACACTCCTTGCAGGAACTTTTACTCAAGAAAAGAAATAGTTGAAACTCATTTCCTTACTCTCTCAGACTTCAAACACTTAACATGAATTCATACATACACAGCATAAAAGCAAATGTACAACAGAAAGCGTAAAACAACCATAAGCATAACATTCAACATCTATACACAGAAAGTATTAGAACACCATGAGTCTGAATCAAAGCTTCATATATATATTAATTTCAGAACTTCTGTACATGGGTTCTTCTACACAGCTCTCTACTTCTTCTCTTCTCTTTACTCTATTCCTTCTTGAGAATGTTACAATGATACAATATGAGGGTGTCTATACTCGGTTTTCACTCCTATGCTCTAAACTGTCTAATCTGCATTTAAATCTACCTACTTACATTAATTATGTATAAATGCCTTCACCTACTATAGATGAGAGCAACCGCTCAAGATCTGTTTACAATATCTAAGTGTGCTTCCTCTTAACTATTACATTAATGTTTCAAAACATTTCAAAAAATGTGCGCTGGTGCTTTCCAACTGTCTTCCATCTTTGCGCTTGCTTGATGCTTACGATGCTTGTGATGCTCTTGCATCATACTCCCTTGCTTGAAAATTTTCATGGACTCCTATTCATGAGTTCTTGCACTATATGTCCATGCTTCTAAATTTCTGCTTCATTCTCCCAGTTCGCATCTTCAACTAGATGTCCCCTCCATTTGACCAAGTATTCGAAATATTCTTTTCTCCTTGTCTTCTTGTTGACTCTCTTTTCAAGTATACTTTCCATCTGTGGCTTTTCAGCTACAGGCATTTGTTTAGACCACTGAACATATGTTTGTTCATTGTCTGCTCCTGCTTCTTTAGCTTTGTAAGGGTACAAATGTGAGATATTGAATATCGGTGAAATTCCGATCCCATTGGGTAATTCAATATCATATGCACTTTCCCCAAATTTCTTTATGATCTTACATGGTCCAATCTTCTTCATCTTTAGTTTGTTATACATTCCCCTTGGGAACCTTTCCTTTCTCAAGTGTGCAAGAATCAAATCACCAACTTTGAACTGAAGTTTTCATCTGTGTTGATCTACTTTGCGTTTATACTCCTGGCTTGAATTCTACAATCGCCTCTTCACTTG
This sequence comes from Picea mariana, assembly GCA_032191745.1. NCBI lineage: Eukaryota > Viridiplantae > Streptophyta > Pinopsida > Pinales > Pinaceae > Picea > Picea mariana. Next base: position 145,981 of record JASDQU010012080.1, read on the forward strand.
GCTGTGAAGTTCCTTCATTGCCTCTGCAAAATATTCTACACTAGCACTTCTAGTTTCATCCTGTTCTGAATCTTTCAGTTCAGAAACTCCCCTGGGTTGCATTCCATAAACAATCTGAAATGGACTCTACCCTGTGCTTCTATTGATTGAATAATTGTAAGAAAACTCCACCTATGGCAGAATGTGATCCCACTAACTGTGGTGTTCAGTCACTGGGCTCCTTAGTAGATCTCCCAAACTTTTGTTTACAACTTCTGTTTGCCCATCTGTTTGAGGATGATATGTTGAGCTAAATGAAAAGATCATCCCCATCTTCTTCCATAAAGTCCTCTAGAAATGTTCGACGAACTTGGTGTCTCAATCCGAAACTATACTCCTGGGTAAGCCGTGAAGTCTGACAACTTCCTTGAAAAACAGGTTCGTGATGTGAGTTGCGTCACTGGTTTTTTGACATGGTATAAAGTGTGTCATTTTAGAAAATCTGTCTACCACCACAAAGATTGAATCAAACCCTCTTTGTGTACTTGGCATCCCTAACACAAAATCCATGATCACTGCATCCCATGGCATATCTGGTATGGGTAACGGCTGATATAACCCTGTGTTCTGTTTCCTTCCTTTTGTGTGATGACAAATTCTACATCTGTCCACAAACCTTTTGACATCTACTCTCATCCCTGGCCAAAAATATGAGCCATTTAATTTCAAGAACATTTTATCATGATCGAAATGTCCATCCAATCCTCCACTGTGTTTTTCTTTCAATAGATTCTCCCTCATGGAGAATTTTGGAATACACAGTTGATTACCTCTGAATAATAATCCATCCTGGATCATATATTCAGTCCACTAGCTTCTGTCCCTGAGAATTGGATTCTCAGATGCCTCATATGCCTCTTTGAAATCTGGATCATTTCTTTACATGTCCTCGAGGTTATCAAAACCCAAAGTTTTGACTCTAAATTCCTGTATCAACAAACATTTCCTGCTTAAAGAATCAACAACTTTGTTAGTAGTTCCATAAATATGTTTAATTACGAAAGTAAAATTTTGCATGTACTCAACCCATTTTGCATGCTTTTGGTTCAACTTTTCCTGTTTAGTCACGAATTGTAAAGCATGATTATCACTATACAAAACGAACTCTTTAGGAACCAAATAGTGCCTCCACTTCTTTAGTGATTCTATGACTTCATAAAATTCCTTATCTTACATGGAGTACTTCCTTTTCTCTTCATTCAGTTTCTCACTGAAGTATGCGATTGGTCTATCATCTTGGCTTAAGACCGCTCCAATTGCAAATCCACTTGCGTCACATTTGGCTTGAAATGTCTTGTTGAAATATGGCAACACCAAAATTGGTTGTTCGGTAATATTCCCTTTCAAAAAATTGAAAATTTTATTTGCTTCTTCCATCCAGTGAAAAGATCTATGTCTTTTCTTCACCCTGTCCATCATAGGTGTGCTAATTCCACTAAAATTTTTGATAAATTTTCCGTATAAACTAGTCAATCCATGAAAGCTTCTTACTTCAAAGATACTCTTTGGCGATGGCCAATTCTTAATCACCTGCACTTTATCTGGATCCATTTTCAACTTATCTACTAAAATAACAAATCCCAAGTAAATGAGCTCTGTCTTCATGAATGATGACTTCTTCATATTTATCAACAACTTTTCTTGCTGCAATCTTTTCATCACTTTATTCAAATGCTTCAAGTGCTCTATTTCTGTCCTACTAAAAATCAGTATATCGTCGAGATATACAATGACAAACTTTCCAACAAAACTCCTTCAGGACTTCATTCATCAATCTCATGAAAGTACTGGGTGCATTTGTTAAGCCAAATGGCATAACAAGCCATTCATATAGCCCTTCATTTGTCTTGAATGTTGTCTTCCATTCATCACCTTCTCTCATACGAATCTGATGATATCCACTTTTCAAATCAATCTTCAAAAAAAAAATTGCTCCACTCAAACAATCCATCAAATCATCCATCCTTGGCAATGGAAATATATACCTGATGGCAATTTTGTTAATTTCCCTTGAGTCTGTACACATCCTCCAACCTCCATGTTTCTTTGGACTGAGCACTGTTGGAACAACACATGGACTCAAGCTTTCTCTAACCAATCCCTTGTCCATTAAGTCTTGGAATTTTCTTTTGACCTCTTCATTCTCCTGCGGCATCAGTCTATACGCTTCTTTGTTTGGTAAACTAGCTCTAGGTATAAGATCGATGTGATGACTTTTACTCCTAGTAGGTGGCAACGAACGAGGTAGTTTGTCCACTACTATATCAACAAATTCTTCTAGTAGCTGCTGGATTTCCTCTGGTAAATCATCCACTCTTGTACTAGTTAAAACAATTCTAGGCTTTCTGACCACAATGAATTGTGTATATTCCTTCTTCTTAACCTCCTTAAGAAGTTCCTTCCCACTCATGAGAAGTATTTTGTTTCTTACCTCTGTTGTGACTTATTTATCCTTGATTGGCAACAACATGTGAGTTCTTCCATTCTTCTCTAGGGAGTATGTGTTCTTTCTCCCATCGTGAATCACATTCCTATCATATTGCCACGGTCTACCCAGCAATAGATGACAAACATCCATGGGAATGACATCACATATTATTTCATCCTTATATCCTCCTATTTTAATTTCAACTAAACATTGTTTAGTGGCATTTACCTGATGCCCTTTTTGTAGCCACAAAAATCTGTATGGGATTCGATGTTCAATAGTCTCTAGCTCCAGCTTTTCTACCATCTCTATAGAAATGAGATTGTCTGTGCTACCACTGTCCATGATGACCTTGCATACCCTGTCTTTGGTCTTGCAAGCAGTCCAAAAAAGTATGTTCCTTTGGACTAGATTTTCTACCTCCTTCTCTAGCGTTAAGAGGACTTTCCTCATCATCAATGATCTTCCACCTTTAGCATATTCTACCTCAAAATTCCGTCTCTGTTCTTCGGAAATGTGAGTTTCTCCTCCTTCCTTCTTCTTATATGGACATTCATAAGACTTATGCCCATTATTTCCACATGTGAAGCATTTTACCACTCCACCTCTTCCTCTTCCTCTTCCTCTGGTTCGAGGAAAAGTATTGTTATCATCATACTGTCCTCTCTGTGAGATTCCATGCCTCTCAAGTTGAGTTTAAGGTTTCTTCCACTCCTCCTTAGGTTTCTGAATTTTTTCTAGGGCAATTATTTTGCCTCTGGCTTGACTTCTACCTCGCCCTCTTTGACTTTTCTTTCGGCTCAGCTTCTCTTTAGCCTTTAGAGCCATCTGATAAGCATATTCCACCATTTGGATGGTCATCATACTCATCTCATCTTGAATGTCATATCTTAGACCATTCATATACCTGGAAACCTTCTCATCATCACTTTCGTGATGACCTGCCCTGATTTTTAGCTTGTAGAACTCTTCAGTGTACTCCTTCACTGACATCAACTTCTATCTAAAATTTTCCATCCTCCGAAATAGAGTGATTTGATAATCCTTGGGTATGAATTCTTCTTTCATCTTCACAATCATTCTATTCCAACTCTTGATTTTCTCCTTGCCTTTACAGTGTCTGTTAGCTTGTAGTTCATCCCACCACAATGTTGCATTCCCTTTAAGTCTTGTGACAACATGTTTAACCTTCTTGTCTTCCTCGACATCTTCATAGTCAAAATACTTATCCAAAGCTCTAATCCAGTATAGAAGCTCTTCAACATCCAGGTTTCCTTCATATACTGTAATGTCCATTTTTTCCCTGGCATCTATCCTTGCAATAGCCTTGAATAGGCATTCTTCTGCTGCATCTTCAGCTGCAACTAGTTCTCCTCCATGTCCAGCTTTGACGCAGCTACACCTGCAAGCACGCCCACTTCACATGATCTTCTCTTTCCTTGGCCCGAAGAAATCCAAGGTTCTTCTAATTCCCTATCGAGAAATCCGCACCCACAATTTTCCTCGTGCAACTTCCCTCCCCTTTGCTTGTCGGGAAATCAGAACTCGTGACTTCACGAGTTCACTGGTCGACCTTTGGATTTTTGAATCCACAAAACCTAATACCTAGTCAACGCTGACTTTCTCCTTTGCTTTTTCGGGACTTTCTTTATTGGGATTTCAGCACTCGCAGTGTCGAGTGACTCAACTCTCTGACTCCCGATACCCGATACGTCGAAACTCTGATGACCTCGCGGCTTTGACTTTTCCACGGTCCCGTCACCTTATCGGGATTTCAGACTTTGTGGGATCGCGAATCCTGATGTCCTATGTTTCGAGACTTTACATTCCCTGAACTCCGATATGCGCACCACCTATCATCCACTCGCCGACTCCGCTGTGGCCCACGCACACTGCCCTTTGGCTGTCGGGATATCACGTATCACAATATCGTGATTTCTGATGCAATACTTTGGAGCTTTGACTTGTGAAACCCCGATCCATGATATGTGTGTGGATCCAACGACCCTCGTGGTCCGGATCAACGGCTTTGCCCCTCCTGAGCTTGAAATCTCCTGACGTTCTCATCGTAACCTCCTTGCACCTCCGCAAGATCTAACAGTCCTCGGAACTTCACGAAATCTCCTCGGAGAATTTCGACCATCTGTTCTTCCTTATGAAATCCACGGAGTGGCTAAGTGTTCCTCCGCAGAATTCGTTCTCTTACTCGCCAACCTGCAACACTTGCCTTGGACTTTTTAATAGAAACTTCCCTATTCTTATCCTTCAATGAATTCGAAGGACTATTCCTCCTGATCTTTTCCACGACTTCAAGTCTTCTAGAAACCTCTTTCATGCACTCCTTGTGGAAACCCTTCAACCTCGACTGAGTATTGAAGTTCCTCGACTCTGGGCACACCTGTAGCAGTAGTCTTTCGAAGCTTCACTCAGGTTCGCAACCCTGAGACCTTCAACCAGCCTGCGCACTCCTTGCATAGCTCCTATGCCAACAACACCTTTGAGGAAATGAGAACAAAGCTATCACTAATCGAACCCTTCTGTCAATGCACTCCTTACAGACAATTCAACTGCACTCCTTGCAGGAATTCTCTGGCTCAAATAGAGAAACAATTGAAACTCATTCTTTCACCCTCTCAGACTTCAATTCATACATGAGATCACATACACAACATATAAAAGCAAATGTGTGACAGGAAGAAAACATTCATGAGTATATCAACATCAAATACACAGAGAACAACACAAACCATGAATTTGAATCAAAGTCCTTCTATTAATTCAAATGTCTATACATTGGTTTTCTTTACACAGTTCTCTGCTTGCTCTTGCTATCCTGTTTCTCAGAAGAATTATTTTACAATGTACAACTAAGGGTGCCTATGTCCATTTTCCCTCCAGCTCCTAAATTGTCTAATCTAGAATTAAATTCCTATCTACCAGTATTAACTATTTTAAATTCTGTCTATCTACTAAAGGACGAGAGCCATCCACTCAAGGTCCAATACAATATACAAAGGCGCCTCTTCTTAAATGAATTCATTTAAGATCGTACACAACTTCAAAGCATTTTCAAAATTTGGTGTTGGCTTGTCCAGCTGACTCCCTCTTCCACGCTGGCTCGCTTGATGTGTTGGCAATGCTCCTACATCATACTCCCTTGCTTGAAAAAAATTCATGGGCTCCTGTCCATGAGCTCCTGCATAGTCTATCCATGCTTCTATATTTCTTCTTCACTCTCCCAGCTGGCATCTTCCACTGGATGATTCTTCCACTTGACCAGATACTCATAGTGTTCTTTCCCCTTGGTCTTCTTACCCACTTTCTTGTCCAGTATGCATTCCATCTGCGGCTTCTCTGCAATTGGAAATTGTTTCATCCACTGGATCACTGGCTGCTTAGTTCCAATGTCTACTTCTCCAGCCCTGTGTGGGTATAAATCTGTGACACTGAATATCGGAGATATTCCGATCCCATCTGACAACTTGATATCATAAGCATTTTCTCTGAATCTCCTCAAGACCTTACATGGCCCAATTTTCTTTATCCTTAACTTATTGTATGTTCCCTTCGGGAACCTTTCCTTCCTCAAATGTGCCAGAAACAGATCACCAACTTCAAACCAAAGTTGTCTCCGATCCTGATCTGCTCTGCGCTTATATTCCTAACCTGATTTCAGCAACCGGTCCTTCACCCTGCTATGAAGTTCTTTCATCGCCTCAGCGAATTCTTCTGCACTAGTGCTGCTAGTAGCAGCCTGTTCTGAATCCCTCAGTTCAGAAAATCCTTTCGGCTGTGTCCCATATACCACCTAAAATGGGCTCTTCCTTGTGCTCCGATTCACTGAGTCGTTGTATGCAAACTCTGCTTGTGGTAATATGTGGTCCCAACTGCTGTGGTGCTCTTTCACCAAGCTTCTCAGCAAGTCTCTCAGAATCCTGTTGACCACTTCCGTTTTCCCATACGTCTAAGGATGATAAGCTAAACTAAATGCCAAATTTGTTCCCAACTTCTTCCATAAGGTCCTCCAAAAATGCCCTATGAATTTCGTGTCTCTGTCTAAAACTATGCTTTTCGGCAACCCATGAAGTCGAATGACCTCTTTGAAAAACAGATTTGCGATGTGTGTCGCATCACTATTCTTCTAGCATGGAATGAAGTGTGCCATATTAGAAAACCTATCCACTACCACAAATATTGAATCAACACCTCTTTGTGTCTTTGGCAACCCCAATACAAAATCCATGCTTATCGCCTCCCATATCCTCTCTGGTATGGGCAATGGCTGATAAAACCATGCATTCTACTTTCTTCCCTTTGAATGTTGGAAAACTATGCATCTGTCTATGAATCTCTTGACATCTCCTCACATTCCCGGCCAAAAGTATGACTCATTCAACTTCACGAAATTTTTGTCATGGCCAAAGTGTCCTGCTAATCCTCCACCGTGCTTCTCTTTTAACAAGTTCTCCCTCATGGAGCAATTCGGAATACACAGTTGACTGCCTCTGAACAACAATCCTTCCTGGATCATATAATCTATCCAAGGGATTCTATCTATGAGGACTAGATTCTCAGCTACTTCATACGCCTATGAAAAATCTACATCACCTGCGTACATGTCCCTGAGATCATCAAAGCCTAACGTTTTGACTCGAAATTCCTGCAACAACAAACACTTCCTGCTCAAAGAATCAACCACTTTGTTAGCAGTACCCGAAATATGTTTAATCACAAATGTGAAATTCTACATATACTCTACCCATTTTACATGTTTCTGATTCAACTTCTCATGTTGAGTCACAAATTATAATGCGTGGTTATCACTGTATAAAACAAATTCTTTCGGGATCAAGTAATGCCTCCACTTCTTCAGCACCTGTATGATAGCGTAGAATTCCTTATCATACGTGGAGTACTTCAATTTTTCTTCATCCAACTTCTCACTAAAATATGCAATCGGTCTGTCTTCCTGACTCAAGACCGCCCCTATGGAAAACCCGCTTGCATCACATTTCACTTGAAATGTTTTCTGGAAATCCGGCAACACCAACACTGGTTGTTTCGTGATCTTCCGCTTCAACAGATTGAAGATTTTTTCAGCCTCTGTTGTCCAATGAAAACACTTATGCCATTTCTTCACTGTATCCATCATCGCTGCGCTAATTCCATTGAAATTCCTGATGAAGTTTCGATAGAAACCAACCAGTCCATGAAAACTTTTCACCTCAAAAATATTTCTCAGTGATGGCCAATTCTTGATTACTTCCACTTTATTCGGATCCATTCTCAACTCATTCGCAGATATAACAAAACCTAGATAAATGAGCTCTATCTTCATGAATGAGGACTTCCTCATGTTAATCAACAGCTTCTCCTGCTGTAGCTTCTTCATCACAATGGCCAAATGTTCCAGATGTTCAGCCTCTGTCTTACTGAAAATCAGTATGTCGTCCAAATACACAATGATGAACTTTCCGATGAATTCCCTCAGGACTTCATTCATCAACATCATGAAGGTACTTGGCACATTTGTCAAGCCAAATGGCATAACAAGCCATTCATACAGTCCTTCGTTGGTCTTGAAGGCTATCTTCCATTCATTGCTTTCCCTCATGCAAATCTAGTGATATCCACTTTTCAAATCAATCTTTGAAAAATACTTTGCCCCACTCAGGCAATCCATCAGATCATCCATCCTCTGCAATGGGAACCTGTACCTGATTGTTATCTTATTGATCGCCCTTGAGTTGGTACACATTCTACACCCTCTGTATTTCTTCGGACTAAGTACCGTTGGAACGACACATGGGCTCAAGCTTTCTCGGACTAACCCCTTGTCCAATAAATCCTGGACCTGCTTCTTAACCTCCTCATTTTCTTGCGGCATCAACCTGTACGCATCTTTATTTCAAAAACTGGCTCCTGGTATGAGATCAATATGATGACTCACACTCCTCATCGGTGGCAACGAATGAGGTAATTTGTCCACTATGATGTCAACGAACTCTTCCAGCAGTTCCTGAACCTCATATGGTAAATCATTCACTCTCGTGCTATTCAGAACAATCCTCAGCTTCCTGACCACAAAGAATTGTGGATCCTCCTTCTTCTTCACCTCCGTAAGAAGTTCCTTCCCACTCATGAGAAGTACTGTGTTTCTTACTTCTAGCTTCACTTCCTTATCCTTTATCGGAAGCATCATCTGGGTTCTCCCATTCTTCTCTAGGGTGTATGTGTTCATTCTCCCATCATGAATCACATTTCTATCATATTCCCATGGTCTACCCAGCAATAAATGACATACATCCATGGGAATAACATCACACAAGATCTTATCATTATATCCACCTATCTTGAATTCGACCAAGCATTGTTTAGTAACAGTTACCTAGTGTCCTTTCTATAGCCATGAAACTCTGTATGGGCTTGGATGATCAGTCGTCTCCAGCTCCAGCTTCTCTACCATCTCCGTAGATACGAGATTATTCGTGCTACCACTATCAACAATGACCTTTCACACCCTGTCCTTAGTCTTGCAAGCTATCCTAAAGAGTCTGGTCCTTTGGACTGAGCTTTCCACCTCCTTCTCAGGTGTCAAAAGGACTTTTCGCATCATAAGCGATCTTCCGCCTTCAATGTCTTCTACCTCAACATCCCGCCTCTGCGCTTCGGTGATGTGAGCTTCTCCAATGTCCTTCTTTTTCTCTGGACACTTCTAAGACTTGTGCCCATTCTTTCCACATGTGAAGCATGTGACTACTCCACCTCTTCCTCTTCCTCTACCTCTAGTACGGGGAAAAGTGTTTCCATCAGCATATCCTCCGTTCTGCTCTGTATCCTGCCCTCTCTGTGAGGTTCCACCTTTTTCAACTTTACACTGAGGTTTCTTCCATTCCTCCTTGGGCTTCTGGTTTCTTTCCTAGGCAACTAACTTGCCTCTGGGTTGGATTCTGCCTCAGCCCCTCTGACCTTTCTTTCGGCTCAGCTTCTCCTCAACTTTCAGAGCCATCTCATAAGCATCCTCCACCATTCAAATGGTTACCATACTCAATTCATCTTGAATGTCGTATCTCAGACCATTCAGATATCTAGCAACCTTCTCATCATCGCTCTCCCGATGACCTGCGCTGATGTTCATTCGATAGAATTCCTCAGTGTATTCTTTCACTGTCATCAGCTTCTGTCTTAGGTTCTGCATCCTCCTGAACAAAGTAATTTGGTAAATTCTAGGGATGAATTTTGCCTTCATCTTTGCAATCATTTGATCCCAAATATTGATCTTCTGCTTGCCCTTGCAGCATCTATCTACTTGTAGCTCATCCCACCACAATGCTGCATGTCCCTTCAAGCGCATGACAACATGTTTGACTTTCTTATCCTCTTCGACATCTTCATAGTCGAATTAGGTGTCCAAAGCTATAATCCAATCTAGAAGATCCTCTGCATCCATATTTCCCTCGTAAACTGGAATGTCCATCTTTACCTTTGCACCCATCCATGCGATAGATTTGATTATACGTTCATTTGTTGCATCTTCGGCTACAACTTCTTCTTCACGTTCATCCTCAACTTCACTCTCGGAATCACTGAGATCCCCTGCACTAGCTGTGCATCTTTGTGTTGTTTCCATGTCTTCGAGTCTTGCTCGAAGATCTCTCATCTTCCTCTACATTTCTGGATTTGTTACCTGCCTGCCTCTTCTCTGCATCTCCCTATCTTCTGGATCAGGTGATTGCCTTTCCCTCCTCAGTGGCATGGTGAATTTCCTCTTCTTTGCTACAGAAAGAAAAGAAAATTTCTCTCTCTGATACAACAACTGACGCAGCCACACCCGCAAGCACGCTCGCTTCGTAGTATCTTCTCTTTCCTCAGCCCGAAGAACTCCAAGGTTCTTCTAATTCCCTATCGGGAAATCCGCACCCACAGTTTTCCTTGCACGACTTCCCTCCCCTTTGCTTGTTGGGAAATCGGAACTCACGACTTCGCGAGTTCAGTGGTCGACCTTTGGATTTTCGAATCCATGAAACCTGATACCTAGTCAATGCTGACTTTCTTCTTTGCTTTGTTGGGACTTTCTTTATTGGTATTTCGGCACTCGCAGTGTCGAGCGACTCAATTCTCTGACTCTCGATACCCGATACATCGAAACTCCGATGAGCTCGTGGCTTTGACTTTTCCATGGTCCCGCCACCTTATCGAGATTTCAGACTTCGCGGGATCGTGAATCCTGATGTCCTATGTTTCAGGACTTTACATTCCCCAAACTTTTCTTTGCACACCACCTGTCCTCCACTCGTCGACTCTACTGTGGCCCATGCACACTGCCCTTTGGCTATCGGGATATTGCGTATCATAATATCATGATTTCTGATGCAATACTTTGGAGCTTCGAATTGCAAAACCCTGATCCACGATATCCGTTTGGATGCAACGACCCTCATGGTTTGGATCAACGACTCTGCCCCTCCTGAGCTTGAAATCTCCCGACATTCTCATCGTAACCTCCTTGCACCTCCGCAAGATCTAACGGTCCTTAGAACTTCACGAAATATCCTCGGAGAATTTCAACCGTTCGTTCTTCCTTATGAAATCCACGGAGTGGCTAAGTGTTACTCCACAAAATTCATCCGCTTACTCGCCAACCTGTGACACTTCCCTTGGACTTTTTAATAGCATCTTCCCTGTGCTTATCCTTCAATGAATTCGAAGGCCTATTCCTCCTGATCTTTTCCACGACTTCAAGTCTTCTATAAACCTCTTGCACGCACTCCTTGTGTAAACCCTTCAACCTTGACTGAGTCTTGAGGTTCCTCGACTCTGCGCACACCTGTAGCAGCAGTCATTCAAAGCTTCACTCAGGTTCGCAACCCTGATACCTTCGACCATCCTGCGCACTCCTTGCACGGCTTCTGTGCTAACAACACCTTTGAGGAAATGAGAACAAAGCTATCTCTAATTGAACCTTTCTATCAACGCACTCCTTGTGGAGAATTCAACTGCACTCCTTGCAGGAATTCTCTGGCTCAAATAGAGAAACAATTGAAACTCATTCTTTCACCCTCTCAGACATCAATTCATACATGAGATCACATACACAGCATATAAAATCAAATGTGTGACAGGAAGCAAACATTCATGAGCATATCAACATCAAATACACAGAGAACAACACAAACCATGAATTTGAATCAAAGTCCTTCTATTAATTCAAATGTCTGTACATTGGTTTTCTTTACATAGTTCTCTGCTTGCTCTTTCTCTCCTATTTCTCAGAAGAATTATTTTACAATGTACAACTGAGGGTGCCTATATCCGTTTTCCCTCCAGCTCCTAAATTGTCTAATCTAGAATTAAATTCCTATCTACCAGCATTAACTATTTTAAATGTCATCTATCTACTAAAGGATGAGAGCTATCCGATCAAGGTCCAATACAATATACAAAGGCTCCTCTTCTTAAATGACTTCATTTAATATCGCGCACAACTTCAAAGCATTTTCAAAATTTGGTGATGGCTTGTCGAGCTGTCTCCCGCTTCTGCGTTGGCTAGCTTGATGTGCTGGCAATGCTTCTGCATCAAGCTTCATCTTCACTTTCAGACTCACTGATATCTCCAACACCGAATGTGTGCCTCTATGATAATTCCATGGCATCAAGCCTGGCACATAGTTCACACATCTCTCTTACCCCTGGCAGCTCAGGTAATTTCCTACCCCTTCTTCTTGGCATTTCCCTTTCCTCTTGTGAATCGGGTATTTTCCTATCTCTTCTTCTTGACGACATGGCTGTAAAATTATTCATACCACAACTGACGTAGACCCGTCCCTAGACACGTAGGTCAGGATCCACACAGGATCTTCTCCTTTCGGCCCGAGAGCTCGACTGGCTCTTCTATTTCCCTTTCAGGAAATCTACCCACAATAACACCTTGAGGAATTTTCCTCTTTTACTTCGAGATACCAGATTTTGTGATTTTCTGAATCCTGTGGTCGAGTGCCTTACCTCTTCGACCTCCTAAACCTGAAATTCCAACACTTGTCCTTTTCCTGATGTCAATTTTGGATTTTCGCCTTTCGCAATTTTGGGGGTTGCGATATCGTGCAACTCTTCCCCTCGACTCTCGAAGTGCCGAAACCTGAATTACTGAAATTATGAAATCCCCCTTTGAATGAGATCAATGGATGTGAACTCTCCCTTGATCCAACAGTTAGTCCAATTTCACATATCGGGAGTTCGATATGAAAAATCTCGTATTCTATGTCCTCTCCACCTTCTGGTCTTCGAAATTTTGAAATACCGAAATGGTACTTCACCTCGTTGTTTCACAAAACTCGACAGGAAGTCTCCAGTCCTTCCACATGTTGCCTCGTCTTTGTTTCAGGTTTTATCCCCTACTATGTCCCGATCTCTCTCCCTCAAGACTTCTGAAACCCTGAACTCGAAAGTTCTGAAAACTTAAACTTGTTCCTCCTTCCTTCCACACACGAAAAAATCTCCTTTTCGCGTTTCAGGGAATTCATCAATCAAGGATTTTGGCTTACACTTTGGACCTTCGAACCCTGAAATGATGAAATGATCTGACATCCCAATAAGTCAAGATCAACAACCCTGTATTCGCCTTGCAGCTCCTGTAGATCCTACGGCTCTTGTTATTTCGGGAATTCTTCTCGGAGAATTCCGACTGTCCAAATTTCTTCTTCAAAGATCTTTGGTTCTAATTTGACCCTGCGACTCTCTTCTGGAACCTATCCTCTGCATGATGGCTAAATTTCCCTTCTACTCTTCAAACACCTTGAAGACGCTAACTCTCCTGAGATTTCTTTCGCCAACTCAATCTCCTACGAGATTTCTGCACACACTCCTTACGCAACTTCCTTAAATACATCTAAGTATTTGAGTTCTTTTGACTCTGTGCAACTCCTCACGATAGTAGTCTTCAAAATTTTCCTAGGTTGGTGAGTTCTGAACTTCCAACCAGCCTGCACACACCTTGCACGGCTTTTGTGCTTGACTTGCACTTCCACGGAAAATGAGAATAATGATATCCCTCCTGAGCTTTCAAAGTTGAACTCTAAACCCATCAACGCACTCCTTGCGGATGCTCCACTGCACTCCTTGAAGGAAATTTTACTCAAGAAAAGAAATAGTTGAAACTCATTTCCTTACTCTGTCAGACTTCAAACACTTAACATGAAATGATACATACACAACATAAAAGAAAATGTACAACAGAAAGAGTAAAAAAACCATAAGCATAGCATTCATCATGTATACACAGAAAGTATTATAACACCATGAGTCTGAATCAAAGCTTCATATATATATATATTAATTTCAGAACTTCTATACATGGTTTCTTCTACACAACTCTCTGCTTCTTCTCTTCTATCTGCTCTATTCCTTCTTGATAATGTTACAATGATACAAGATGACGATGTCTATAATCAATTTTCCCTCCTACGCTCTAAACTGTCTAATCTGCATTTAAATCTACCTACTTACATTAATTATGTACAAAATGCCTTCACCTACTATAAGTGAAAGAAACCGCTCAAGATCTGTTTACAATATCTAAGTGTGCTTCCTCTTAACTATTACATTAATGTTTCAAAACATTTCAAAAAATGTGCACTCGTTCTTTCCAGTTGTCTTTCGTCTTTGCGCTTGCTTGCCACTTACAATGCTTGTGATGCTCCTTCATCACTTGGCCTATAAATAACTATGCCATGGAGGCATTTAAAACTATGATTTGAGATTAATACACACAATGATACTCATGATCTCAAGAGGATTGATCTTTTTCTTGCCTTGTTGGAACTCCGAGTAACCACTATAGGTACCCACTCAAGTAGTATTTCATTAGACAACACCTACATTGAATGAGGACATTACTTACACATACGATAGCATATACAGGAAGTCCCCTGGGGATCCTAAAACCAACCATTCTATTGTTGAGTTGTTATAGTGCACCTAAAACATCATTTGAGAAGATTACATTCTCTTACAGTGGGTGTCTTAGCTTACAGATATATTTTGAGTGTTGTAGCATACCACAAACTTTTTGACTGGAATTTTTTTTTTTTTGGGGGGGGGTCTTCCCTAAATATTTTTGGTTTACAAGCACTTGAATGATTATAGAATAAATAACATTTCTTGAATAAACCTATGATTCATGTGAGATAGTTGAGTAAACACTCAAACACACTTCACTCATTTGGGTTTTTCATGGATGACATTCTATGAATATTGGCTTCTCTTGTTTCTTTGAATCAATCCTATAGAAATGTTTAAACAGTTTAATACTAATCCGTCTCCTCATCCTTGCCTTCCTTATTTACAATGAGAGTATCCCCTCCTTTGATTAGTGACCCTAGCCTAGATATACAAAAATAAGCATGTTAAGATAACAATGAGCTTCCTACTTGTCATTGTCCTTAAGTTTTCTCCTTGAAGAGGTTGGACTTTTTCAATCCTAGAGATAACAATACCTTTCCCTTTCCACTTTCAGAATTGCAAGACATTATCATAAATTTCTTGCACGTCTGATCTCCATTAATGCATCTAAAGCAACATGTCTATCCCAAATAGTGAAATGTAAATGTAATGTATCTTTATTCTCTATAATGTTCAACGTCACATAAAATCGATCATTAGATAGCTAGATGCAAGATAGGAGACTAATGTGTATGGAGGCTTGTAGCTACTAAGCTAAAAGTGGACCAACTCAAAAATGTCTAGATCAACTTTGGTTGTTTTTTCATTCATTTTCAAACTTGAAAAATAGATAGGGGTGGGCAAGAGAATAAGCTTAGTTTTAATGCTTTGATATCAAATGATAAATAACATTGTTCATTCCAGGAAAGAAAAACATTCAAATCAGAAACAAAGACCCATAAAACATTCACATATGAAATTAGGGACTATATGTAGGGTTGGGAATAGATTGTCTAACATTCACTTTATATACGGTTCGGAATAGATTCTCTAACATTCAATCGACCAAATGCCTTTGTTATAGTTTTAAAATGGTGTACATAATCTAACAAGTTAGTCTAAATAAATAATAAAGTAAGTGCATGTAGATCCAAGGTTGATAATGTGCCACTAATTGAACAAACTTTAATTGATTTTTTAAGAAAGTATTGTTAAGAGGGCTGTACTTTTTTGGACAAGCCAAGTGAGAGTTCATTTTTTTTTATGTGGGCAATTGATTGAGAAAAATAAAGGAAAAAGATGAACTTTAGAAATCATTGGATTTAATAAGTGAAGAAGCTAAAACAAATTGGAAGTTTCATCTTAATCTATTAATTTTTTTTAAATTGAATCATCTTAAAATGGGTTAAAACCCCTAAAGGAAAAGTTCCATGGTCAAGTTCCCATTAATTAAGTGAAACTCTAAATCCTTAGCAAATTTTCAAAAGAATTTCAATGGAAAAGAGGTTGAGTTTGTCCACTTATTGACTTCTTTGTTAATGGGAATGTTTTTGAAAAACAAAATAACTTGCACTTTCAATGCCAAAAATTGGACTTCAAATGTCTTTTTGGGTATGTCTTGTTACATCCACTCACAACAATGTTGTTAAAATTTTGAGAGTCACAGGACATTTTGATACGATTTAATAGTATTTTTGTTAAAAAAAATATTAGGATTATTTGCATAGAATAAACTATTAATCTATCACCCATATTCATGATTATTAGTCACGATGGACCAATTTCTCATGATTTTAAATAGTCCATTTACCACTCATTGTAACAAGTGACACTCACAAGTGGAATTGAAACTAGTGAAATAAATCTTATAGCATAAATCATCACTCAATTCCTAAGCTTGCACCAAGTAACCACAAATTGATAGGTAATCCATCCTAAGACTCCTCTTATCAACTTTTAACTATGGATTTTTATGCACAATTAATCCCACTTAGATTGTTATCCCATTTGCAAAACCTTATCAAGAACTATGTCTTTTCAAGTATTCAATTAGAGCTCTTTTGACTCTTTCATTCAATTATTGAGGGGTTTGTGAAGTTCAACATATGATATATCATTTACGGAATTATTTTCATAGAGTAAGTAGTTAATCTATGATCCATATCTATGAGTATTAATGGAAGCCAAGCAATTTCTCATAATTTTGAATAGTCCACTTAGAATTCATGAATAAGTGAGATAGAAATTAGAGAAACCAACAACATAGTATAAATCATCAACTTCAAGGCTTGCACCTAGTAACCAAGTCTTTCTGGAGGTCACCAATTGTGAGACTCCTCTGGCAAGCTTGATTGTGGAGCTTTCCGCACAATAAAGCCCATTTGTCAAACCTTAGCAAGTATTGAATGTTTTGAACTATTCAATTAGAGATTTCTTGATTATTTTGCAAAACCTTAGCAAGTATTACACCTTTTGAACTATTCAATTAGAGTTTCTTTATTTTTTTGCAAAACCTTTGCAAATATTGCACCTTTTGAACTATTCAATTAGAGATTTCTTGACTCTTTTATTTAAGTATTGAGGGGATTGCACAATCCAACATATAAGATATCATTTTTGGGATTCTCTACATAGAGAAAGTCATTAATATATAGCCTATATCCATGAATATTAGTTGCATCATACAAATTTATAATGACTTTGAATAGTCCACCAAACAATATCATTATACAATTGGTATTAATAAAATGAACCTTCCCTCACACTATACGAAATATCAATATTATATTCTTACATAGTGCTATCTTATAGTGCTATTATACTAGAAGTACAAAAATCATTTAAATTACTAATTCTTATTAAAAAAAGACAAAATTCATTTAAATCAATGGTTTTTTTTTTGTCTATATGAATTGGCATTTAATACTTCATTCATCCATACCCTCATTTGAATTATGTCATCTTATTCTTGGAACACGAAGAGAGTGTGAAGCCTGCAAGTGAGGGCATCGTTCTTCCCTCAACTCCATGTTCGACCAATTAACCAAGCCAAGTAAGTATACTCCTTTCTTTTATACTTCGCTCATTATATTAGTTTCCTATGGATTCCCACAATAAAATTTCCTCTTGTTTCTTTATTCCTCATCCTCTGTGAAGTAAATATTAGGAACCCTGAATTACTAGACAATTGGTTTGATGTATATAAATAGTTATTACAATCTAGAGAAGATATACCCATCTTATAACTCTATAAGAACAAGATGAGAGTGTCCACCTAAACAAAATCAACATGGAAAACTTTTGATTATTGTTTGTTTATGTAACACCCCGATTTTTGAGCCTTGTATTAAACAATGTATTTTTTTAATCTATGAAAGGCCAAAGTACCCAAAAAATTGAAAGAGGAGAGTGTGCCTAGGAAATGCAATGTTTTTATCATTATTAATAATAAATACATCACTCTATGCTAGACAAACAAGGACAAGAGTTATAGGGGGCTATGATTCCACAAGAGAGGGGGCTTCAGGGGATAAGTATTTATTTTATATTTTATTTAACCATAATTATTTAGTGGAGAGGATTGGTTACATGATCTTTTTGAGGAAGGCCATGTGGTTCTTGATTTGCAAGTAAAGATATAAACCCATCTTTTGTATGTGGTGGGGGTTGCTTCTTCTTCATTCATTCACTCACTCACTCGTTGTTCATTGTTCATTGTTCATACCTTTCACTCTATTCTGTCTCCATTCACTCTTTCACCCACTCGTCGTTCTTCATTTGTGTTTTGGCTTGGGGAAAGGAAAACAAATTGTAGGAGAGCCATGGTTTTTTTGGTTGTAAATACTGTTGGTGTATTCCAGCCATGAATTAAGACCTTCATGTCTAAGATGCTTTGGCCTGGTTTCAGTTTTGCTCATAACCATGAATACCGAGAATCCCATCATGGAAATTCTTGACCAGATGCACTTCATCCCTCGAAGGATATGGACAGTGTGAGGGATTGCGTGGAAGAGAAAGGGGTCCATTCTCTTAGGTTGTGCAGGCTGGGTAGAAGAGAGTTGGTGTACTTGGATTGCTTTGGGTGCTGAAAATACTGTGAGAGCTTGAGTGCTCATTGGTTTGGGAAGCCGAGTAACTCTTTGGAACCATCCTTTTGGATTCATAGCCCTGGCTCAGGGGTGACATTGTTGTTGAGACTTGGAAAAACAATTTATATAGTTGGGTTGAACGTCCTTCGTCTTAAGTCAATTGGTGATTTGTTTCATGAAAGCTAAGTGCTCTCTGTCATGATTTTATTTACCTATGTATTTATTCCACTGTGTATTTATTTATCTATGAAATTTGTATCTGTAATATCCATGCTTCTTGGTTATTGTTCTGCATAAAATATGTCTCATTTCTTTACGTTGTAGCATGAATATTTAACTTTGCATGTGAATATTTCATGCATCTTTATTGAGTAACAATTTGATCAGAACTCAAGATAAGTCCATAATTGGGGTTGAAGTGGCATGTTCAGCCTCTGGGTGGATGGGTACGTTAGAGATTCATATCAAAGATTCAGTTTGAAACACCATATTTGTATGGGACAAAATTGTTGGACATGGTATTATGGTTAAGAATGGATATTTCCTTGAAATATTAAAGCTGAGGAGAGAGAGCATCCTAGAGATCGCACAGAAGCTACAATGTCATGTACACAAATATCCTTTGTAATGGATCGTAGAATCATGATCATTCCCTTTTGCATTCGGGAGTGACCAACACTGTGGAATCAAGCAGTTTTGGATCATTAGATCAAAAGGTAGGTGAACGAGGACCATCAGATAAAGGTGAAACCAGAGGTTGGGAGAAGTTAAGTTATAGTCACCAGATCAAACTTGTCGATCATCAGTCATTGATAGAAGCCAAGGAGGAGATGAAAAAATCTAGAACTTCATCACTTCAATGATTATGAGAGAAAGGAAGAAGCGTGAAAAGGCCAAAGTCATGAAGTCCCATCATCCGTATGTTGAACTAAATTTCAAGTAGTCAACGCTCCTCAGTGTATCATGACAAGGGACTAATCACCTCTCGTGGGGCAGTCTCTCATTGCTTTACATCCCGAACTCCCAAACTCTCGAAGCCTGAAGTGCCAAAGTAACAAGAGACTTCCCCACAAGAGGCAATTAGTCCCTTGTCACGATACACCAGGGAGCACTAACTACTTGCAATTTTGTGCAACATACGGATGATGGGACTTCATGACTTTGGCCTTTTTCACGCTTCTTCCTTTCTCCCATAATCATCGAAGTAATGAAGTTTCAGAGTTTTTCATATCCTCCTCGGCTTATATCAATGACTGAGGATCGACAAGTTCGATCTGGTGACAATGACTTAACTTCTCCCAACCTCTGGTTTCATCTTTATATGATGGTCCTCGTTCACCTACCTTTTGATCTAATGATCCAAAAATCCTCGATTCCACAGTGGTGTTCACTCCCGAATGCAAAAGGGAATGGTCATGATTCTACAATCCCTCACAAAGGATCTTTATCTACATGATGCTCTATCTTTTGCACAATCTCTGCAATGCTCTCTCTCCTCAGTTTTAATATTTCAAGAAAATATCCATTCTTAACCATAATACCATGTCCAAAATTTTTGGCCCATACAAATCTAGTGTTTCAAACTGAAGCTTTGATATGAATCTCTAACGTACCCATCGACCCAGAGGTAAGACATGCCACTTCAACCCCACTTATGGACTTATCTTGACTTGTGATCAAATCCTTACTCAATAAAGAGGCATGAAATATTCACATGCAGATTTAAATATTCATGCCACAACATAAATAAATGAGACATATTTCATGCACAACAATAACCAACATGCATGCATATTATAGATACAAATTTCATAGATAAATAAATACACAACGGAAAAAATACACAGGTAAATAAAATCATGGCAGAGAGCACTTAGCTTTCATGAAACAAATCACCAATTGGTTGTAGACCAAGGATGTTTCACCCAACTGTATAAATTGTCGTTCCAAGTCTCAACAACAATGTCACCCTTGATCCAGGGATATGAATCCACAAAGATGGTTCCAGAGTGTTACTCGGCTTCCCAAACTAGTCAGCACTTAAGCTCTCATAGGATTTTCAGCACCCAAAGCAATCCAAGTGTAAGTCGTCATCGTGAAATCATGTAGGCTGTTAGATATAGAGTAGAGAATGTGGATCTTCCATTTTATGGATGAAGCGTCATAGGTCACATGGAAGGGATTCCATGTGGGGACATGTGTCACTCCGATTCAGTACATTTTGGATGCTAACTGGCTCATTTTTTAGTGACATGTGTCATGCATGCCATGCACTACTACATTTGGGTCAAATTCTGACAGTGCATTCGACGCAATTGCCACTTTTTATTGTCGGAAGACCGACAAACCTCAGACCCCCTCAAACGTCGTTTTACATGACGTCGTTTTACATGACGTCGTTTTTCCGACGACCTAATTTTCGTCTCTCTTGCGACGTTTCAAACATGGCAAGAGAGATGTTGCAAACGTGGAAAGACCGACATTTCAAACATCGCAAGAGAGACGTTTCAAACATCATAAGAGAGACGTTGCAAACGTGGCAAGACCGACGTTTCAAACGTCACAAGAGAGATGTTTCAAACATGGCAAGAGAGACGTTGAAAACGTGGCAAGACCAACATCTGGAACGTGGCAAGAGGACATCTTAAACGTGGCAAGAGAGACATCTGAAACATGGCAATAGAGACATCTAGAACGTGGCAAGAGAGACGTCTTGAACGTGGCAAGAGCGACGTCTTAAACGTGGCAAGAGAGACATCTTAAACGTGGCAAGAGAGACGTCTTGAACGTGGAAAGACCAACGTCTTGAAGGTGGCAAGAGAGACGTCTAAAACGTGGGAAGAGAGACATCAGGAACGTGGCAAGAGAGATGTCAGGAACGTGGAAAGAGAGACGTCTTATACATGGCAATAGAGACATCTAGAATGTGGCAATACCGACGTCTTGAAGGTGGCAAGAGAGACATCTAGAACGTGGGAAGAGTGACGTTAAGAGGTATAATCTCCGACGTGGTTGCTATGGGAGCGACAGTCCAAGATGTCGCAATAGCAACCTTCTTGTAGGTATTTAAAAAAAAAATACAATATCAGTACTAAGAGGGACAGGTACATTAACCTTTGCTAAGATACTAGCCATATCAATATTTAAATCTATATCATCGATCTATATTTAAGAAACTCGGATTTTTTTATTAACAATTTATCCTCTTAGTTTATGTATCCATTA
>JASDQU010012081.1:11016-24237 GCA_032191745.1 Picea mariana
TGAAATATTTAAAAACTTTCGACATACCTATGTCACTGTAGCTGGCCCCTGGTGGGGGTGCCATGTATGGATCCCCTCTAAATCCAATCCTTGCATGCGTATAGTCATCTAGGGTGATGACCTGTTGCTTCCACTAGAAGAAGAAATCCTCGTTGTAGGGTGTGGGAACCCTACCGCCCCCCTGCCACCTCATTACCTCAGTCCATCGTGCCATGGATGGATCACGAGATCCTATAAGAAGAATATCGAGTCTAGATCCCAAACCTAGAACCTACTCGAAGAAGAAAATGCATAGGATAGAGGCAAAGCCAAAATTTCGCTTACTCCCCTATTTGCACTTTGTCAACTATCTCTTCATATTTTCCAGTAGTGAGGTACACCAGTCATATACTGTGGGTCTCATACATTGTACTGCATAGAAAATGAGAAACCTCAATGCCTGGTGCAATGAGGATGAACCTGTGATCTTGGTCAACACAAGGACAACAATCTTCAGGTAAACATTGTTTATCGCCCGAATAGGGAGTTGACTCCCGACCTTCGAAGTCCTTACTGCATAGTAGGCATCAATGTACTCCTTTATTTTCATTCTGCTCCCTACTCCATGTGATTTTAGGTTTAAAACCTCTCCCTATCGTGATAATCCAGTCAAAAAGTAGATATCTTCTACTTCAATCCTTAGTGGTTTCCCATCGAGGTTGAAGATTTCACTCTCAGGGTCCAAGTAACCCACAAGCATCTCGAGCAACCTCAGTTGGGCCCTCATCCCTTTGAGTGCCCAAAATTTATGTAAGACAGATATCTTTAAGGCCAGTTGGGCCCCTGGATCTCAATAAAACGAAACATCAACGTCCTTTTGCTCTCTTTCTCTCCATTCAAGAACCATCCTGCTAATGATAACTCAAAATTTGACTTAGCATACATAGAATTCATTGTTTGTGTGCATGTATGCAAGATTCTTCACTTACATTCGTGTATAAGGTTGGGTATATTCACCTTGTAGTTTTCATAGGCATGTATAACCCATCGTATATGCAACCCAGTAAGGGATAGCCCGCATACACCGAATTTCACATTTTATTCCCTAAATTACTCAAAATTTGAAACCTAAATTAAAAATTTAATCCACTGGAAATGAAGATGAGGGGAAGAAGAATTACCTAGTCCAGTTTTTTTTTGATTTCGTTGGTTGATGCTCCCACAATCATCATTTGAATCTCATACGTATTTTGGTCCAATTTGCACTATTTGGGTAAACAATGAAAATGGTATAGAAATTTATGGTTTTGTTACTATTTATAAACAATTTTTACCCACTTTCTATAGTTTTGAGCCATTGTTTCACCTAATGGACTAATACAAAGGTGTATTGAGTTGTTTTTTGTAGATTTCACCAGGGATTCTTACGGATTTCAAAGTTATTTTGGCCATTCGTCACCACGGGCAGGTATTTTCACTACCCCGCATATAGGATAGTTATTCATTCCATCATGCATTTTCACATCATCCTATAACTGTAACTTTTTATGCCTTAGGTACGAATATATTTGTTGTGACACATAACCTTCCATATGCTATAATTTTTGTTATTATCAAGTGGTAGAGACTTACCGAACATGGGTGCCCTAGTTAGATCCCTTGCTTCATTTGGTACACATGCAAATTTTTTTTCCATAGGACTGGGAGTCCCTCATATATATTACATGACTTTATGTTGAGCCTCATTTCTCATTCATAAACATGCTACCTTATCCCCTGAGGACTCCCAACCGAGTTTAATTTAAGGTATTTTCCAACTCATCTTCAAAAAGAAAAAAGATTGTCCAGTGAACTTGTCTCTTTCACACTCGTAATTTGGATTTGAAAGGATGTCTATTTGGCACAAGTTTATCCCTTTTTCACACCAAGTAGACTAAAAGTCATAAAAAAGGACATTTTTTGGCGTTAAGTTGTGATTGTGTCCCATGCCCTTGCTTGCAGTATTGAGCCTATAGTCAGTTCTCGATTTGCGTTATAAACCATTTTCCTCAGTAGATTTTGCATCATCAACCAATCAGAGCCTTGTTCATATCCTTTGTAATTTGATACCATATACCTAGGAGGAAACATTCCCCCAAGTGTCCATCTCCTGCATGCATTTCATTGCATTGAGCATAGGTACGTTCCACTGTTGGAACTAGTTTTTCTTACTTGCGACACTCATTTCCTCCTCTGTATCATAGCATTCATTTTCCTATGAAAAAACAAAAAAATACGGGCGGAAAGGGAGTATTATCTTGTATTGGCAGCAATCGTGTCACCTTTGAATAGATCACAAAGTTATTGAGTCTATTTGTCATCATAATTTTGGGATTATCATGGCCTTAGAAAGGTGAGCTCGTTATAGAGTATTTTCTACTAACTGGTTACTCTTCCAGTCCCTATAGATAATTTCATTGATGCCTCCTGCATCTCATGATTTCATCATTATGTCTATTATGTTGGAGTCTTCCATATGTCTCATGCTCTTGTTCAAAGGAATTCTATCAACCTATGTTGGCCACTCCTCACAACTATTGACTTTGCATGTCATCCATACCCTCAGTTTTTCTCAGAGTCACATGATACTGTATTCCTATCATGCACCATGGCCCTACATTCATCATTGGTAGGTAACCTTGAACCCAACAATCGACATTTCATCATTGGTCATTGACTAAGTGGTTTCCCTAGTGTTCGATGGCAAGCCATATATTCAAACATTGGATTTGTGCAGTGTCTTGGATGCCATTATCGTTATTGGTGGTTTCCTCACCTTGTTTAGTAGTTTTCATCATTTGATTCTATTCAAAGGGTCTTTTCCATGTACCACTTTCACTTGGCACATGCAAAAGACACACATGGTTGTTGGTTCGTGAACATGTTCTTCATCCGATTTACACCAAATAATGAAGCTTCTTTTTTTACCTCATTTTGACAAATGAGACATGCCTTATTCCTATCCTTTCAGTGGGTCTCTTTCCATTGACTTCAGCTCATTTATTCTGGAATTGGGAGCTAGAGTCTTATGAGTACCTTGAGGCTTCCTATCATTAGTGGCAGGCTCTCTCGCCATCTTTAATTCAAAATACATCAATGTCTCTTGATCGATAGATTCTTCATACGTTTGACATCGGCTCCTTTATTCACACTTGTAAGAATGTACTTGGTGCCTTGATACATACTTTCATTATTGATAGGATATCTCGATTGTTTTAATGGTATACCTCAATGACCGATAATCAAACGATGTCTCATTGTGTTCGACCTCAACTTCTTTATTCACATGATGTAGCCATGCACCTTTGGCGGATTGTGTAGAAGACTTGAAGACATCAGTATGTGGCTGCAACTTTCCTAAGTTGTTGCTTCCTTTTCATCAGAACAATACTTATATGCCTTTAGTGATCATGGGAGATCAGATTGTACTCCATTGTATAAAGATATCTTCAGATTGGTTTTGAGACTGGTTCTACTGGGCCTTGGTTTTTACTATGACAACTATGGCATGTAACTACATTTGTATTTTCCTATTCATGGCCATGGACACTTGTTTTGTATATTTTCACATGGATCTACAATGTAATTCCATTGGCAACCATGTATGCAAAGTCAGTGAAGAATGTACAAAGAAACTAGTTCTTTTAGTTGGTCCCCCATCACTCCACTTCTGGGTTTTTTATAATATATTTCGGCCATCACAAATACTCCTTTGACCTCACAGATTAGGGGGCATCTTTTATAGAAATATTTGGCTCACCCTATGGAATGTTGCACAAAAGGAATTTTTCCATTTCCCCATGCAGACTTATCATCCTTGTTTGTAAAATCTAGAGCTAAAAATAAATATTTTTCCACATGTACACATCTTGCCTACTATACAACATGTGTATAGGTAGGATGCTCCACTATAGCCAGCATACATTGAGATTTGTGTCAGAAAATGAAAATTAATGTTGGGTTTCCATGTCACGACAAGAGATATATGAGCCTTGGCCTTCTAGATAATGGAAACATTATGACTTGGCCATTCAGTTCCATTTTGAAGGCTATAAATAGACCAATTCTTAGCTATGGAAAGAGATGAAAGAATTCAATTTTGAGAGAAAATTTTCTCTGGAGGAAATATTTACTTCATATTGAGTCTACATCCCTTCGTCCTTTAAGTCTAAACATAGTGTTCAACCCCAAAGCTCTTCCCTTATTGATTGAGAACCTTATTGTTTCTCTCTTATGAGCTTAGCTTTGGTGGAGTATTGAAGTAGTGGAGGCCCATCTGGAAGGAACTTAGTTTCTCGGTTCCGAACCGTGTCGACAGGGAAGTCTGTAACATTTTCATTGATGCTCATCATACATTGATAGAAATACTCTTTTGTAGTCACATTGATAGAAATATTCCATGGGGGTATTTGTCATGTTTATTAATGGATTATGCTATTGAATGTGCTAGCATTATATAATATCACCATATGCTTGTGTTTCTTGGTTGTTGAGGACTAGTTGCAGGTATATTTCTTTACGTCAAGTGATCAACAGTGGACTTCATCGAACGTCTCAATGAGGTAGGCCTTTTATCTTGTCTTGTTAGCATATTTGTTTTCAGAACATACTTGAGAAGATAGTTTATTTCTGAAGTCAGTTCCGTCTTTTTTGGTTCACCCTAGACATAGAGAGATTTTCCTCGTAAAAAAGCTACTTACTCAATTTCTAAGTATGATATAGATACTTTGTTTGATTTTCAAAACAGAAATGAATCCAATGGTTGGAGTTTTTAGGATTTTGTTTTATCTGTGCTTCGATAAATCCCTAGACATTAATTCTTGTTTGACTCCATATTGCATGAGTGCACAAGTAAAACACATAAATTAATAAGAAAGGATAAACATTTCCTTGAACCTATATGATACCTTTAATAATTTTGTAATAAAACTTTTAATTTGAATACACACGTGCATTTCCTTTTGGATGGAAATGAACATAATGATAAGGACATTAATATTTCCATTTTATCTTAATAATAAATTATTATCTATTAAAATGAAAAAAGATATATTGGACCTTATATCTCCTTGTGAATCTATAAGTTATAATTTAGGAATCATGATAATGAATGTAGAACATATTTTAGGCAAATGCAAGTACTTATTTCTACAAACTACTCATTGGTAACAAGTCATGTCAGTATCAGTTAGAGATATATTGGGGAATAATTTGCACCTTAGGAGCACAGGTTGATATCCTTTTCAATTACAAATAGATTCTTGAGGATGGAGTGGATGCATCGGTAGCAAAGGCATCACAGACGTAAGTTGATTAAGTTGGCCTTATTGTTAAATAGGGAAGAAATCATTATCATCTACTTTAATTTATTTCAAAAGTTGCTGAGTTTATCACAAAAAACCAAATTTTTCAATGAGGAGTTTTTTATTATTCAAGCTTCAATAAACTTCACATTTTTTCAATGAATAAGGGACTATATTCTTTTCATCTATTTCACTTATTTCTATCATAAATGTTTAACCCAAATCACATTACTTAGTCAGTGCCCTACCTCAATGCTAGGCCTTGCATGAATCAATATTTTAAACCTAAGTGAGTAGTAGATCATAGAGTGTGATCACATGGTTTACATCATTTTTATTCCAAATTTGTTTCACGTCTAGTATTTTGAATCCATTTTATATCCATGTTCTATAATGCAATCCCATTATGTTCTAGCAGCATGATGCTTGAGTGAATACGAAATGGTTTCCACGTGGAGTTAATGATAAATTCATATAATTACCTAATTGAAGTTGCATGCATAGAGGAAGTGAAAGCAATATTCATACACTAAAGCCCTAGGAAATTGATAGTTCAACCTTTATTTAGCCACTATATAAGTTACAAATTTCACCACCATTCCTCTTAATGAAAATAAAATAATGCTTTACCTTGTGAGGCATGAACCTTTTGCTAGTATGTATATTTTTATCTTCACCTTTGAAATATGTTATATGACCATGATAATGTGTAACTTCTCTAATCATAGTTATCATTTTCTCATCCTTTCAGACATAACTATGGATATCAAATCCATTCTCTACCAAAATAAAAAATTGAATGAAATCAAATGTAAATAATGTCTATAAAAGAAATTAGTAGTAGTAGTGGGTTTATAGAATTTACTCATAATTGCATAAACCCTTTGAAAGGGTAACAATGAAAGATGATGACATCCAAAGTGCACCTTGTTTGGTTGGAATCAAAGCATCTTTCACACATACATATATCAAAACACCTCATGCAAGGAGTATATATACAATATAAACGTTATATGAAATTGCATGTGTACATCCTTAAGAATTGACTTTCATGGCTACTTTACTCAAGAAACAATAGTAGGAGTACTCACCTCCTAAAATTCAACACCATTTTTATTAGGATACAGTCTTCATGAACATGATGGAAATGACCTGACACTTCAAATGAACTTGAAATGTTTTGAGATTGTTATCCAATATAAAGATCAGATAATTGATATATAAAGTTGAAGCTCAATGATCTTTGGTTATCTTGCTATGGCACAAGTTCATGCGATGTGACAAGACATGTATAATTGTGCAAGGATCCACATCCTATGCCATGCTCAACATAATGCAATTCAATTTGATCTACAACCACAATGTTTTGGGAAAACGGAAAGAACTCAAAGCACCAAGTCAAGAAACATCTTGTTTTATGTGCTTTCAATACCAACATGTTGAGGAAATTAGTATTTCCAGATAACACTAGAATTCATGTGTTAAGAGATGTTTTTGGTGTGAAAATTATTTCTTGATTTTCCTTGATCCCAACAGTTTGATAATTTTTTTCCTTAAAAAATAACTAGTTCTTTTTCAAAGTTATTTCTCATGTGAAAAGTGTTTTTTCATGTATGTTCAATTGTAATATTACACTGAGGGTTTTTTCCTATATAAATAACACATGCTTAGATTTTTTTTTATTTCTAAGGTGAAATGCATTGTGTCATGTGTGTTCAATTCTAACATCAATTGAGTGTTTTTTTCCCATTACAAATGGCATGCGTTATGTGCTTTCAATCCTAACATGATAATGGTATGTACCTTTCTAAATAATGTGTAACTACACTTTAAAGTATGAAAATGATGTTATTCTAACACGTTGGGATCATAATACAAAACAAACGTTGTAGTGTAACATGTGGTTGTAGAATTGATTTCAACACTATTCTTTTTTTCTTAGTAGAAAACTGAATTTATATTGAGAGGAGTGTTGGATCTAGATTCCCACCTAAATATTTATATTCATGAAAAAAAGAAAAGTCGGATGAAGCGAAGTTCCAAGGAGAGAGCCAACACACCAACTTCTTTGATCTTTGTCTATAGATATGATTCATCCTATTACCTAATTGTATAAAAAGTCAGGTAACATCCTTGTCAATGTTGGGAGAAGTTGACAACCAAGACTAGGATTGCTAAAATTGAAATCATCTTTGTCTATAGATATCATTCATTCTATTACCTAATTGTATAAAGATTCATGTAAAATCCTTGTCAATCATGGGAAAAGTTGACACCCAAGAATAGATTACTAAAATTGAAATCATTTGTGGCTTAGTTTGTTCCTCTCCTTTTTTTTCCCATTCCTTCCTTGGCCTTAATTCATGTCTGACCTCATAAGGCATGCATCCTTGAGAAAAGTCTTATTTTCATTCCATGAATGGTTGCTCTCTTGTTTGGTTGAAAACATCAATATTATCGGCGCTCCATTTACCACTAGAGGTAATATTTTGTCAACCATTTAGTTTCAATCCCAATAGGCACATGATTGTGTTTCAATAATTTGGATACACAATATCTTTTTAATGCACAAAGAAATTTGTAATCCTTATCTTTATTGATGCATAGATGTATCATTAACATAATAATTGTTGCATGAAATTGGGTTGTCATTTTGGACACCACTTTGCATCCACTATCCTTACCATAAGTTAGAACAAGACTCCAAACCCATTTCACCTCAAACAATTTATTGCTTGTTTTTTTAAATCAATTGGTAGAATTGAGAATGTCTAAAGTTGTAACCCATAAAACATCTATATTGACATGTCCCTAGGAGAAACTATTTAATATTAGAATTGTTCATTCTAATGAAAGGTTTCATAGAACTTTCAATCAAAAATATAAATGGCCTTTCTGCATGCCATATTGTACTCATAACATATAGTAATGACTAAAATCCATGCAATCATATTTATAATACTAAGGTCAACCTCATTTATGAATGGGCCCAAACAATTCAATCAGAGATTAAAGAATTTGGAATCTAGGTGAGTTGTATTTGATACACTAACTATTTGAAATAGTAGTATGGAGTGTAATATGTTTTGTTGTTTCGTGTTTTAATTAGTGCTTAAAATATTAAGATATATAAGTATTTTCATGTCTCGTTTTTTGGATTGATGACATGTTTTCTTCATTACTGTAAATTATAGCCAAAAAAACATAATTATAGCCAAAAAAACATCTTTATTGGCATGTCCCTAGGAGAAAATATTTAATCTTAGTATTGTCAATTGTAAGGAAATATTTTATAGAATTTTCAATCCAAAATATAAATGGCCTTCGTGAATGCCATATTGTACTCGTAAGATATAGTAATGACTAAAATGCATGCAATCATATGTACAATACTGAGGTAAACCTCATTCAAAAATGGGCCGAAATTGTTCAATCATAGATTAAAGAATTTGAAATCTAGGTGAGTTATATTTGGTACACTGACTATTTGAAATAGTAGTATGGAGTGTAATATGTTTTGTTGTTTTATGTTTTGATTAGAACTTAAAATATTAAGATATATAAGTATTTGCATGTGTGTTTTTTTATTTATGACATGTTTTCTTCATTACTATAAATTATATGCTAATGTAATCATGCTAAATGCATTGTAGTTATGGTGGATGGTTGAATATCTTAATTACTTAATATAATTTGTATATTAATAGTGTACATATTAATTTTTCTATTTAAAATATAAATTATAATAAATTCATTTGGGAATGAGAGTTATCCATACATTCTCTATATGGTAAGAGATAATGAACGAAGATAATGAACAAAAAGGTACGGAGATAATGAACGAAAAGGTACATATAAAATCATTCACTTAAATTAAATATCAATGGATATAATGAATGAAAAGGTACATATAAAAGCATTCACTTAAAAGTAAAAATTAGAAACTAGTTGTTATACACCTTACCCTAGATGTCAAAGAATATATATATATATATATACTCAAGGATTTCAACCCTAGATCTAAGTGGAATCATGAAATATTGGATTTTTGTGTTTTGGATTGGTTGAAGGATTCCTTTGTTGCAAGGTATTACTGCGTCCCCCGTCATTATGCTTATTAAATATGGTGGGTTCGTAACATGAGTATTTTTCAAGAGAAAAAAATCATGATGAAGGTGATTGTTGGTCTGATAGAAAAAATGACTCTAGAATTTAAATGTGAGCCTAAATACAAAAAACAAAGAATTCTCATTATTTCAATGCTATATCGATACCCCGTGGGGGTTCTCTGATTGTGCAAGCCAAGGTCAGCCTCTAATATGTGGGGTGGGGGTCGTCCTTCATATTTCCTAACCTGACTCCTTCAATATTCATTATGCTCTAGGTATGGGATTCAATATAATTGAAAAGTTATCGGACATGTATGCTCTTCTATAATTTTCTAATCCCTACAGACTCACGAGAATTTTCTTTCTAGGTGAATATGAGGTAGTTATCAACATGGATAACCTGAAATATTTAGTGGGAATAGTGCATCTACAATCACTACTAGTCAGGCTTAGTCCCCTCGCTCAGTAATTTGAATGGATCTCATTCACTCACATATATCACAAGCTCTACTAGGACATAGATCAATTATCAAAGGAAGCATTAGAATGTCATCAAGGATCCTTCTCTCTTCAAGAACTCATTGATGGGGAGGAGACGAAAAACATGGAATTTATTTTTTGATTGACATTACTACATTTATGGATATTATGCTTGTAGTAAAGAGTCTTAATACACTTTTCATTTTTTAGGAAGCAAAATGATGGACATGAATTTTTGAGAGATTACAAAAAAACCCCTAGTTTATGATGAAACTTGAGGTTGATAATGGCTAGTTTTGAAAAAGAATGAGAAACTGTATATTTGTATATTTATTTGTTTCAAATATAAGTTTTGTTTCAAAGAGGATTTCAAATGGGATTTCTTAGTAGATAGCGAGTTTTCTTGAAAACCAAAAAGAAAACTAATATGAAGAACCGCTCCATTAATAAGCAGAGAAACCTATCTATTACACATGATGAGTTGATGAACCATTCTTTTCATCTGGCTTGGCTTTACTATACTTGAACAACCTCTTTGTATTATTCATTTCATCATCGCCACATCCATGTCAGTTAACCCAATTTATTGTACTTCAACAACCTCTTACTATTATTCATTTCATCATCACCACATTCATGTCAGTTAACCGAATTTATTGTACTTAAACAACCTCTTTGTATTATTCATTTCATCATGACCACATCCATGTCAATTAACCCAATATCATACATTAGGTGTAGAGTTAATAATGAGAAACACTAAGTTTGACATTGTGAGAAACACTAAGTTGTGAAATTACCTTGCATGGAATAAAGTTGTAAGTGATTTCAAAATTAATGAGAAAGTGATAACTCTCTACACCTCCCTCAAGGGAAAGAAAAAGAAATTCATAACCAATTGAAATTGATTTTTTTATTCACCTTTTCAAATTGACTTGAGAGGATGAAAATAATCTTATTCCTTATGCTTATTAGTCCATGTTGAAGGCCTTAGACTATAGTAACAGTTCTTATTTGATTGTGTTTTTTGTTTTTGTGTTGACCAAAAATTTGGTGTTGTTTTTGAAAGTTTAACTTTGTTTGGGGCTGATTTTTTTTTTTTTTCCGATGTTGTAATTGGTCCTTCAAAACGACATGTTATTGCTAAGATCTCCCACACCAATATTTTAATAAAAAAATAATTATAGACATTTAATGTATGGTTGGAATATACTAATTTCGAAGTTCCAAGACCATCACAATTTTGGAAGCTTACTATCATGTTTTCAAATTGATTGATTTCCTCCTCCATAATCAAACTATTGACTCCACCCCTTGTCTCCCCCACCATATCTTCATCCTTCACCTTCCCAACTATGTCGGTTATAAAGGAGGTAGAAATCCCTTGGATACTATTAAGTGGTTCCTTCAATTCAACTTGATGGGATAACCTTGGTATAAAACTGCTATCATTATTCATAAAAAAATTGAATTTTTTATTCCTTTTATAAGATAATGCATATATATATATTTATATATATATATATATAATAAAGGTGGGGATTAAATTTTCTAGGTAAGAATATATACAATACCATACAAAGTAAGTCCTGATTTTCAAATGTGACTTTACATAACAAAAATGCTTTAATAGTACACTCTGATGTAGGAGCATTGCTCCACCTCAGCAAATGCGTCAGCATGCCAACACGCAGATGCGCAACAGAGAAAGGGAGAGCCACTGACCCTTCCATTTTTAAAATTTGAAATATGATTCAATACGGATTTTCATGTTGTAAGGCTGTAAGAGCCAGGCCATACCTTTGTACAAGTAGTGGATATGGTTGTGTTAAATGGTTGCCTATAGCAGGTACAGATCGTAGTCAGGTCTGGACATTCATTTATGGAATGTAGCCATAAATGAGATAGTGATGGCACTAAGGTAGTGAAGAGCATAAGCTCGTAGATACCCGGTTTTGTAATGAGGAGACTTGAGAAAGATCTCGGGGAGAGAGAGTCTTAGGAGACTTAGGAAGAAGAAATATATAAGAGAGAGCTTGAGAGAATTGGGACTCTGTTGCAGTCCATTTTTTGCAATCATCTGTATACACACACAGAGATAATACAAAATTAGTTTTTCCTACATACAATGTGTTTATGTATTTGTATTCATTATATATTATAATGCATTTTTCATGTTTTGAATGCGTGAACTAGTGAAGTGTTGTATGAGTTTCAATTGTTTCTCTTATTGAGCTTCTGAGTGCAAGGAGTGCACACAGCCCACAAAGAGTGCATCGACAGAGGTGATTTAACCTCAGGAAAATTTTAGGAGAGATATCATTGAACCTTCATCAATAGAAGTGCAAGGAGTGTACCAAAAGAACTCTTGGTTGAGTCTAGAGAGAACCGAAGTTAGTGAGAACTCTGTAAATCTCTTCCAGGAGAGCATCGAGCAAGTGCAAGTGTGCACAGAGAGAAATCTGTGTTGAGTTTAGGAATAAATGGAGTTACTAAACACTTCATAAGGAGGAGATCTGCAAGGTGTGCATTGAGCAAGGAGAAGGTCAGGAGGGCGAGAAGAATTGCTTTACAAGAAATCCTTTGGATCTGAGTTTAACGAAATCCCATAAATGAAAGGAGTGCATAGGAGATCGAAATATTTGAGGGAATCAAGCTCAGAAGGAATAACGCATGGATTATGTGGGTGAAAAAATTATTCAAAGTCCTAAAACTCAGAGGAGATAACACTCTCAGAAGCGTAAGTGAGACCCAATATTGTTGGGTTCGCAGGAGAAACTTCAAATGCCAAAAACCTTTGAAGACTGACAAAATATTCCAAGTCAAGAAAAGTGTAAAGCTTAGAAGGAGGAGAAACATTAACCGTCGGATTGGTTGTAAGGAGAATCCTGGTCCTTTGGATCAGTTCCTAGCAAACAAGGATAGCGTAGGAAAAGAGAACAGATCCCATCCATTGGATTTGAGCACAGAGGGTTAACAACCATTGGATATAGATGGAAGTGCACAAGAATTAATGCTTTGTGTATACATGGGAGAGTGAACTTGCAAAATTCTTGAAGTCCCAAAGCCATTTGGGACCGTCCATCATCTGGGATGACGCGTGGAGAAAATCCATCAAGTTTGGGTGGAAATTATATGGGAGGAACGAGCGCGCAAAAGGTATAAACACTCGAAGCCCGAGGCACCGAAGGGTCAAGAGCTGTTGATCTAGAAAGGGAAACTTTTCAACAGATCGCGATTTTTGGGTAAGTCGTAGTGAGGTTCCAGTTGAGAACTGATATCGACAAATCCTAAAGAGCCAAAGAGAAGTT